>JAQQSZ010006259.1:0-13640 GCA_028646595.1 Phalanger gymnotis | reverse complement strand
GAAAAGAAGAGAAGGCAGGTGAGGGGGAATGAGTGAATCTTGCCCTCATCAGATTTAACCTGAAGAGGGATTACCATACATACTCAGTTGTGTAGCTTACCCCACAGGAAAGAAGGAGGAAGAAGATAAAAAAGGGGGGATGATGGAAGGGGGGGTAGATGGGAATGAAGATAATCAAAAACAAACACTTTCGAAAAGGGACGGGGTCAAGGTAGAAAATTCAATAAAGGGGGATAGGTTAGGAAGAAGCAAAACATAGTTAGTCTTCACAACATGAGTATTGTAGAAGGGTTATACATAATGATATGCATGTGGCCCATGTTGAATTGCTTGACTTCTTAGGGAGGGTGGATGGGAAGGGAAGAGGGGAGAGAATTTATAACTCAAGGTTTCAAAAAAATAGATGTTCAAAACTAAAAAAGTTTTTTTTTTTCATGCAACTAGAAAATAAGATGCACGGGCAATGGGGCATAGAAATTTATCTTACTCTACAAGAAAGGAAGGGAAAGGGGGATGGGAGGGGAATGGGGTGATGGAAGGGAGGGCAGACTGGGGAATAGGGCAACCAGAGTGTATGCCATCTTGGAGTGGGGGGGGGTGGAAATGGGGAGAAAATTTGTAATTCAAACACCTGTGAAAATCAATGCTGAAAACTAAACATATTAAAAATAAATTTAAAAAAATCAGGAGTGTTGGACTAGTGACCTCTAAGGTCTTCTATAGTCCAGAATCCATGATCCTATTAAGAAAGAAACAAGGAACGCAGACAAAAAATATTAGGAGGATCTATTTCTGTGCTGAAGTAGACTAAGAAATTATAATAGTGACAATGATGATAGATATCTCTGATGTCTAATGCTTTGGGTGTGGTTGGTATTCAAGGGAACCTTATTTCTTGGAATACTTATCACAAAATATAATATAATACAAGATCATATGATCATACCTATATTTTGTATAAATTTCTAGAATTGTATTATTTACATAAGTATAATTATATTTGCAAGAACCTGGTTGATGTACCTCAAATTAATATCTAGGAAGTTTTTGTCGACATCACAAAACTGCTATTTTGTCAAACCATAGGGCTATGAAAGATCTTGAGTAGCTAGCATGTCTAGCCCCACTTCTAGGGAAGTCCAACAGATCTGAAAATGTATTCTATTTTTTTAGAGTTAAAGAAAACATGTAGTAAAATCACTTGACACTTTGCTAATTAGTATGGACCTATTCTATCTACCAGTTAGCCATGAAAGGACCTACTAACCAGCTACAGAATAATCTGTGATAGCTTCTTTTTCCCAGATACATAATATACATAGTAAAGGGATCTTTTTGGCCACTAAAACTAAATTATTAAGCAGGAAATCCCATATTTCATATTTAATGAGAAATCCGAGGGTTTAGTATGATGCCCCAAATCAGTTTCCTGACAATACTACTGATTAACTTTAACCAATTTTTCTGAGTCGGTTATAGAGCACACTCAGGATTGACTCGATATGAGGGTAGGGAAATAGACTCCTGTTACTGAAATCTTGCCAGTTTGGAAATATCTTGTGTTCTTAGGTTCAGAACTTTAGAGCTGACTAAGATCTTAGAGGTCACCTGGTACAAACCCCTCATTTTATAAGTAAGATAGGGTTTTGTGCTCATGTAAGACATATATTCCATGAGTTGTCTAAATGTATAGAATTGTGGCAGAGGCCACTGTACTCCAAAACTGTGATTTCTACCTTAAAGGGAGCATGAGAAGGTCCATACGTGTATGGATGCTTGCTCCTTCTCTTGACTATTTCCAGGAGGGTTATTGAGTTAGATTTCTATCTAACCTCCTTCTTCCTCCATTATTTCTGTTCTAGCTGTGAGATTATTTTTATTAGGGGCTTAAAACAAAGCTGCTTCTCTGGTTGCTCTTAAGGAAGTAGGCAGTCCTAAGATTACACCTGTTGGCTTAGCCACTTTCCATTAAATGGAGGTTACACAAAAGATCATCACAAATGCTAATTAATAAGTAAACGCATTGATCTAAGCAAACAAGTCATAGAAATTATACAGAGTAGAATATATCAGAAAATACACAAGAAATTGCTGAATTTCTTTGATTGGAATGGGATAAGATCTCAACTTAACAAAAACTCTGATATCATTCAAGAAAAAAATTTTCTCACCAAAGTCACTAGTCAGGTAAGCTGGAAATCAGGAAATCAAGGAAATAAGGCCTTCTCTACATGTCTACAGCTTCCACGCTTCCACAGTCTGTCCATATGTCTCTCCTGATGAGCCACAAATGTCTCTCCATCTCTTTCTGCATAAAAGTGGCACGTAAAAGACCCCATGCTTAGTCTGAAATTCTGGTTGTATATAGATGAGGAAACTAATGCCCCAAGAATAGTGACTTGTTGAAGATCACGCAGAATGTCATAGTGGAGCACTGAACCTGGTCATCTGCTTCCAAATATAATACTCCTTCCAGTATGTCACATATATGTCTCGATTAAATGTAATCTCTATTGTAAATGGATTTTCTGCTTTTGGGGAAGTCCTGTCAGCATCAATCAAAGTCTTTCCTTTTTTTAAAACCAAGCGCTAATTTATAAGTTAAATAAAATATTAGTTTTTTTCAGTTTTGATACATCAAAGCCTCGACTTTCAAAAGCCTAATCAAGAATGATTTAGTCAAACAAAAGTACAAAATTGTGTGGGCTTCCACACAGAGATGACATCTGCTTGAGGGACGTAAGATCTATTTTCTGAAAGGATGCAGATCATTTTCATGTTTGCAAACACAATTCCATCAAGTTTCAACAGCCTTTTTTCCCTTTTGAATGGGTAAATCAAGGTCTTATTTTAGGACTGTACCTCCAAAATACATATAAACTGACATTTAAGAAAAATTCTAGAATCACCTTGAAAAAATTAAAATGTACCTAGAGCTTTTATGGTTTTCACAGTGTCTAAAATACAAAGGCTAAATTCGTCTGTGGGAAAAAAATGTTTCTGTTTCTATGCAACTGTAATATCATTTCAGTGCCAAGGATGCTTGATGTTGACTTTCTGTCCTGCTCTCTGGGTTCCAAAGGCTCAAGAGTTGCTTCTCTATGTTAAAAATGAGTCACTTCAGTTAACAAAGAAAATTATTTATGTGTATACATACACATACATACATACTCAGATACGTACACGCATATATACACACACATATATGGAAATTATATGTGTGCATTTATATGTACATGTATACACACACACACACACACACACACACACACACCAAATAGTATTACTTTCTAGGCAGCCTGGCATAGTGGATGAAGAGCTATGCTTAGTCAGAGCCAAGAATATCTGGGTTCCAGTGCTGCCTCTGGCATGTACCATCTGTGTGACTCTGGACTAAGCTTCTTAGTGCTTTAGGCAACTCTCTAAAACTTTAAATTGCATAGAAAGGACCAACTCGTATTGGTAAAAGAAGTTTCATTGTGGGGGAAATAAATAAGAGAAGGGTCTTAATAAGCTGATGACTATATCTAGTGAATATTAGAGTATTGGGGATCCACTTAAAAATCTAACTGTTCCTTTAATTATTTCATCTTTTTGGATGTGCTTAAGTTAGTGAGTCAGTAAGTCGATAAGTATATATTAAATACTTACTACAAACCAGGCATTGCTCTTAAGTGCTGGGGTTACAAAAAGAGGCAAAAGACAGTGCCTGTCCTCAAGGAGCTCATAATGTAATGAAAGAGACCACAAAAAAAAACCATTATGTACAAATAAGCTATATGTAGATTAAATAGGAGATAATTAACAGAGAGGAGGCATTAGAATTAAGAGGATTGGGAAAGGCTTTCTGGAGAAAGTAAGGTTTTGAAGGTTATGTTGGTCCTTCATTCTCAAAGAGGACGATAACATCTGGAAGGAGATGACTTGACTTGCAGGTGAATTGGATTTAACTGAGAGAGGGCTGTGCAAAGTCACCAGCCCTACTCTCTCCTCCAGAGTCATCTGGGTCTGGTGGCAAGATATGGATGAGGAATTAAATGGGGTAGCTAAGTGGCACAGTGGGTAGAGCACTAGCCCTGGAGTCAGGAGGAACTGAGTTCAAATGTGGCCTCAGACACTTACTAGGTATGTGACACTGTAAAAGTCACTTAACCCTGATTGCTTAAAAAAAAGTAATTGAGCACTAGCTGAAGATGTGGCCTGGCCTAGGCTCTGTGCACCTTTTCTCTGGGCAGCAGGATGAAAGGACAGGTAGAGAGCACTTCACAGAAGGTGAGACCTGCAGCCAGCAATGGAGGCTGTGATGCGCTGGGCATTGGGACTGCCGATGCTAGGGAGATGCAACCAGGGTAGGTCCTTCCTCCTGCCTGTGTTTTGAGAAGCAGAAGCTTCCTCAAGAACCTGAGTCAGATGACCTCATGGCAGCACAGTGAATAATCCTTTGTTTGGCAGCTGCTTTGCAGGACCACAGACTCAGAGCACAGATAGGTTCAAGTGACACTGTGAGGTCACAGTGAAAGTCATGCTTTCCTTCTGCTCTTGGGAGTTAGTGAAGTTTGCAAAACCCAAGGGGGCCGAATTGTTAGGTAACTGTGCGAACCAGTATCTCACACAAAAACAAGCCCAAACAACCCCTGACCCTCCCTTCCCTCCCTCCTAACCCCCAAACCTCTTAAAAAGTAGGAAGGAGCAATTTCATCATCATGACAGTGAAAAATCCCAACCTCTAATGCGGAAGGACAGAAAATATTAACTATGATGGATCCAGACTTGAGAATCAATTTCATCAACAGAGTGAAAGGATTCTTTTGCTCTGGCTACTTATAATTTACTTAAGATTTTATTAAATCCAAACGCATCATCAAAAAAAAGTAATTGAAAGAAACCAAGACAATATTAATAGACACTATTGACATTTACAAATTAATTCTCATGTTATTGATAACTTATCTTCAGCAAAATTGTCTTTGTCAATCATATGTTAAGATATACGAGGCCAATTTATTTAGCTATTTTGAGCTTTGATTATCACTGATTAGTAGATACCCTAGTTCATAGTTAGTAGCATTTTATTGTATATACATTATCATCAATACATGAGGCATTTGTCAAGCCACATGCTTTTATATTCACATTCAGATCCCAGGATAATGGTAGCTGTGTTCATAAATGGGATGTAGCTATGTGGATTTTTTCATCTGTGTCTAACCCTAAGAATTTTTACCAAGTGCTGAAATTCATTAAGGATGCATCTAAAGAATTTCCATGCAAATGTTGTCTCTCCCTTAGAGCATTTGGGAAACAGATGGTTCTAAGACTAGGAGGACAATTTGGCCTTGCTATAGGGCAGATCCAGTTTTATCCTGAAAGTCTTGATTTTTGATTGACTCCCAAATGATCTTAGTCTCCTGGAGATGCTCAAAATAGGAAATAATTCAATATTGATGATTTCATATTGGTGCAAACAAGTCAGCTATAAATCCCCTTGCTTAGGGAAAATCTCATATTTTCATTTTTCGTTTTCACAGGTTCTCATTGTGGTTGCATTTTTAAGTAGCAATTTTTGTCTCCTTTTAAAATGTTCATGATTAAAAGTCTTATTTGCAAATATGCAAATTTTAAAGGTCTTGTGGCTATAGTTTCAAAATACACGTCAGATAATTTCTGGATTATTTAAATATCTTATTTAAATTCCTATTGGCCTACTTGGATTACAATTGTATGTGTTGGTAGCTTTTTGAAATCTACTTTTAAATCTGTCATTTGTTTATGGTTTTCTTGTCATGCTTTTTAACTTTCAAAATATATCCACCTCTGTGAACTATACAAGTTCATATGAACCTTATTTCTCTGTAAGCTACCTTGGATGAAGTTTACTGAATACATAAGGAGCTTTTTTGGAGGGTAATAGGGAGTCCTGGATAACAAGCCTTACAGCAAATGTTGACTTTTAATTCTGACCCCACCTCCTTAATATTTTGGAAACCAGTCTTCTCAATTCTCCCTGAGAGCAATAAGAAAGACATCTATCTATCCATCAAAATCCTTATTTTCTCATCTTTAAATCAAGGCAGTTGAATGTGAAGATTTCATAGTGGTAGCAAGTCCTATAACCTAAATATATATATTTTATAACACTTCTCAGTATGTATATATATATGTATATATACAACATATACATATATATGTATGTATGTATATATGGAAAAAGAAGGATTTGGGCTCTGATTGGCCTCCCTCTACCCTTTGTATTTGCAGCATATTCCTTGTATGTAATTAATCATAATGGGGAAACCGATTTTAAAAGCCATTCTTTAACTCTTGAGCAATCACCTTGGGATAGTGACATTAATGAAATTCAAGACAAGAATCAACTTAAATTACTCTCTCTTTTTAAAAACCTGAATCAACTCTTTGACCATTAAAGATGCAAGGTTCTAAAAATCAATTACTCAGATAGCTTTACATGATTTGATGTCAGATAAACTAGTAGAAAAGTGAAAATTTAGTAAATCAATCAATACATTTGTCTCCATAATGCTAAGACAACTGAAACAAAAAAGAAAAACTTCCTAGACTTACACTTTTTTAAAATAAGTTGACTTTTATCAGCATTGGCAGATCTTCAACAATACCCCCAAGTCCAATTTTCATATTGGTATTAGACCATCTATGCATGTATATGTGTATACATACATCTTGATATATAGATTTATTGATTACTTGTTTTAGAGATATCATCTATAACTCCAGTTTCCTTGGTATAAAGAATGCTTAGATAAGAATATCTCTCTATAAATGTAATATGACACCTGCTGGGCAATATATTTTTTTTATGTTTTTTAGAGCATTGAGAAGTTCAGCTCCCAGAATCACAAAGCTAGCATTTATTGGGAGTGGGACATGAATCTAGAGCTTCTTGATTCTAAGGCCAGCTCTGTAGTCACTACAATGTTGATCAACATGTGTTCAATTTTTTGCACCGCTATAACACAAATATTCTACTATAAAGGATATATCTATAGTTTTTCATCCAAAAGTTGAAGATACAAAAGTAGTCCTTCCATCATGATGATAGGCTTCATTTCTAATCTTATTTCTTCTATCAAGATTGTATCCTTCAGTTGATAAATCTTTTGCAAAAGCAAAAGAATGTCATTGGTTTTAAGTGGACTCTAACAAGATTTTAAAATTATTTCCTTGAATTGTTAATCAGAAGTCAATTAATCAGTCAATAAACATTTATTAAGTCCCTACTATGGGTCAAGCAAAAAAAATACCATTTATAATAACTTATAGATCAACTTAATGAATAATAAAATACAAACTGTATTAAAACCCTGTGTCAAGTTCACGTGTCATATGAACCAGCTATTTCCTACTCCTTTCTTTGTTTTTTTCAATATCCTATTCTCTTTCCTTAATCCTTCTCTTTCTTTTCCTTTGCCTCTCCTTCCTCTCCCTATTTCCCACTTTCAGCTTCTCTCTCAGTGTTCATTTGAGCTTATAATGTTAAGTGTTTCAATTTATTCCTGAAATTGTATCCCATCATCCTAATAACCATTCTTTTTGTAAGCCTCTTTTAATTACTTGTTCCATTATATCAGACTGTTGGGATACAATTGTGCTGGGTATGGAATAGATAGTAGGAAGAATTACATTAACATCAAGAAAGTTGTTTGCTAGTGACTCAGAACAGTAAACGATTCAAAAAATATCTAAATCATTTACTTGGATGACAAATCCAGCACGTGGGAATTCTATATTTTGTTGCTTTTATACAAGCTTAGTTCTAAAATTGCTTGTTACTATCAACTTCATCATAAACTTTCACTTTTATTAAATTACTCCTATATTCCATCTTCTTACTTTATTCCTATTCTTGATTAGACATTTTCAGCTATTCATAAGATGTATTTCCACACCCCTATTCTGTATTTATTTCTTTGCTTTCTTACTGGTGAAAACCTCTCTTCATTCTTTGGGTTTTTTCCTAGCCATATTTTACTAGTCAACTTAAGAGAACTAAACCTTTGAACAAACTAAAACCTTAGCTAACTTATGCTATTAGCATAACCTAATGAATCTTTTTCAGAAAAATCAGTGATAACTATAGTCAGCAAAAGATGGAACTTTGGAAAGTCCTGTGATAGATACAGTATTTCAATTTTAAGTATCCATAAAAATGATGAATATGAAAACTTTTATAGCTTGAGAGAGTATATTCTTGAAAAACAACTTTCTTTTCGACTGTGAGCTATCCCATCACCTAATGTACTTTTTAATAATATATAACTAATAAATGTCATCTTTCATTCCTTAGGGATTTCAAGGCAAAACAGGTCCTCCAGGACCAGGTGGCGTTGTTGGACCACAGGTAAGTCATTTTACATTATATCCTTCAAGATTTTAAAATTTTCTGATACTTTACATTTTTAATTTCGGTAAATATGATGATACTTCTTGAGGATATTATGCATTAATAGGATTAATTTTGGTATACCAGATTGTACATAAGCAAGGTGATTTCAGCAAATTCATCTAAGTCTCTACTTAATAATGCAATCAATTCTTAGTGAAGGGAAGCAGCAACTTGAATAACATGAAGTATCAGATAATCCAAAAATTAAGTGTACCTTAGGATTGAACTATAACACTTTTTGGCCATAGGCCAAAATTCATTTTATGGTGGCTTCATCCAAGAAGTTTTAATTAATGAAGTACTCACTTATAATACTGTCCTATAGCATTCACAGGAAAAAAAAAATCCTTAATGATTAGAGCTGTCCAGAGGTAGAGTGAAATGCCTTAGAAGGTAAGCTCTTCAAGCAAGTACTAAATGACCACTTGTTGGCTGGGTTGTAGGGAAGACCCTTGTTCACATTTTAGTTTGTACCAGATGGCCTTTGGGGTCAGTTATGAGATTATGTGATACACCTGCATATTCCTTTTTTTTTTTCTTTGATTTGGTCTAGACCTATAATTTCATTTGGTTAGGAAATTTCACTGTAGAAATCCTCTCCAGTGAGGCATATCAGCAACTTCTCTGCAATTTACTATTAGAGAGTTTCCTAAGGATCCTAGAAAACTAAATGATTGGCCTATGTTTACCCTGTTATACATCAAATGTAACTTGAATCCTGTCCTTCCTGACTTGTGCTGACTCCATTATGCTGTCTTTTGATTTCCATATTAAAGTGAGAACTTCATGTTTGTAATATATTTTATTTGTTTTCCCCTACCTGGCAGATTTACACTTATTGTTTTATTTTTAAAATGACATTTAGTTTGGATTTGAGGTATAAATTATTATTTCTGGATGATAGGTAAAGTATTCAAAATGCTCCAGGAAATATAAGTCCAACATCTTTATGGAGGCAACTTAAGAACTAAAAAGTTTGCCTGTTAAGATGCATTAAGTTAAATGAAGCAGCTGAAAACAGAAACTATGTTTTATCTATTTCTGAAAAGTAGTGAATACTTGGGGTTAAATTTTTATCTGTAATTGACTTGAAGTTCAAAAGACTTATGTAATCATACCTGAGGCTGGAATTTCACTCTTGCTAATGAAATACTGTTGAGGAATGAGTAGGTGCTGAAGAATCTAAGAGCAAAAGTAGATTAATCAGTGTGTGTGTGTGTGTGTTTAAAAAGCAATACTTAAACAATATATGTGCATTGGGAATATGACATAAAATGTGAATGGGTTCTATCCCATCTTTCTCACTGTTCAATAAGAAGGAAAAACATAATTCAACTTACTCCTCTTTTTGATCCAATATAGTAGAAAGAAAATGTGAATTTCCTTGTATTAGATAGATTCTCCATTGCTTTGACATTCATCAATTTTAATTAAGAGCAGTAGTGCCTAAAGGGCATGCTACTGAGGTTACTACTAAGATAAAGATTTATTTTTAACCTATGGCAAACAACTTCAAAATCTGCTTTCAGGGAGAATATTATAAAAAAAAAGATAGTATAAGACTGATTCCTTTTATTTGTTGAGGAAGAGAAAGGCAACATATTAGAATAAGAATATAAACATCATCTGGCTTATCTGAATCTTTCTAAACCTCAAATCTTTTTTTTTTGATATTCTCTCATGCCTAGTCAGAAGCATCTAAAACTGATGAAGGCATGTGTTATCTATTCCCTCTCTTCAAGTCAGAAAACATAGCAAGTGTGCTTTATTGAATATGCATGTTTACTGAATTATTACCATTTATTGGAGCTTTATAAAGCCCAGCCTTTTGCTTGTTTCACACACAGGCAGTACTTTGTGGAAGATCAAGGAAGTAGTTGCCTGGGAATTATATCTATTGTAATAAGGAATATTCCCTCAATTACCTTTTTATAGGAATAAAGATCTTTCTTCATTTTTGCCTTAATGAAAGCACCCATTCCACCATCAATCAATTATATTCCCAAAGGAAAGTAGTGACAAAGGGGAGAAGTATCACATAGGAGAAAGAGTACTAAGATTTGAGTCAAAACCTGATTTTGAATGTGGGCTCTGACACTTAACTTTGTGACCATAGGCAAGTCACTTAACTTTCTAGCTTCAATTAACCTATCTCTAAAATGAAGGGATAGGACTGGATGACTTCTTAGGTGCCTTTTGGCTCTGATTCAATTGAATTAAATAAAATGGAATTTAATAGGAATAAATGTAAACTCACACATGGGTTAAAATCAACTTCACAAGGACAAAATGAGGGATGCATGGCTAGACAAAGTTTGGGTTGAAAAAAGATCTGAGCACTTCAGTGAACTACAAACTCTTTATAAATGAACACAATGATAAGAACACCAAAAAAGATAATATATAGTGTATTATATGTATATAATATATATGTATATATAATCTTAGTCTGCATTCTAAGATATATAGAGAGCCCAGAACTAAGAAAAGGCTAATCTCCTTGGTCAGGACACATCTAGTGTGTTGTCTTCACATCTTAGTGACCCATTTTGGTAGAACAGCAGTAAAATAGAAAGTGTCACAAATGTTCAACAAGGATATTGAAGGGCCTTGGTTTCATATATAAGTTGATGAACTAAGAATATTATCACTAGAGATATTTAAGCTTACCTGTTAGAATGCAAACTCCTTGAGGGCAGGGGGAGTTTTGTCTTTGTAATCCTAGTTCTTGTTCTTTTTCCATCCTGTCCTACTCTTTGTTACTCCAAGGACCTTAGCATACCAATACTGTCCATGGATTTGTTTGTTTTTTGGTGTTTTTTGGTGCAAAGATATTGGAGTGGTTTGCCATTTCCTTCGCCAGTGGATTAAGGCAAAGAGGTTAAGTGATTTGCCCAGGGTCACATAACTAATAAGTGTCCGAGGCCAGCTTTGAACTCAGGTCTTCCTGACTCCAGACCCAGCACTCTATGCATTGACCCATCTAGCTGCCTTCCTAGCACTTAGCAAGATGTTCTAAGATGCTTGTCATTTATTGACAAGACTTGGGAGGATGAGAGAACATGGTTGCTACTAGAAGAGGCATCAAGTGGAAAAATTTATTCAGCTTTGCCCCACAGGATAGAGGTAAAAGTAATGAGCAGAAGTTGTGAAGAGATAAATTTAAGCTTGATGTAATGAAAAAAGTTGGGAAAAATTTAGAGCTGTTCACAGGGAGGAATTAACTACTTAGAAAAGTTGCTGGTTCTTTTCTCATTGGAGATCTTTAAGCAGAGGCCAAACGTTCATTTGGCAGGAATGCTGTAGAGGAAAATCTTGTTTTGGATTAGTATCAGGTTAGATGGCCCCTGAATTCTTTTCTAAGTTTTTATTTCTGTGAAATGCTGAAATCAACTAACATACATTTATTTAGCACTATTATGTGATATTGAAATAGAGATTGTATCATTTGCATGAAATTACAGAATTCCAGAAATCATAAAATTAATGTGTCATAAAGCTGGAAGTGCCACTAGGTACAACCACTGCCTTCAGGCAGAATTGTGCTTCAAACATCCCAGCCACCACAGAATATTTCATGGCCCTTAACAGACTTCCAGAGAATAATACTATACAAGATGACTAATCAACACATTCTATTACCGAACAACCTTGTCCTGAAATTCTTCTTTAGACTTCAATGAAATATCTCATGCTTTAGCTTAAATCCATTTTCTTTTGTTTTATGCTAAGTGGAGCTAGAGCACAGCTGGTCAGCCTTCTTTTGCCTTAACAAGTTTAAGTGAAAGCTGATTAAATGGCAGCACCAAAAAGTAGCAACTCTCTGGTGGCACTTAAATGACCTGACATTTTTCAATGTGGCATTTGCTGCAACTGAATGCAGCTGGCTATTTATTTCCACTAACCTCAAGCAAATGGAAATCCCATCTCCTTGGCTTTAGGATTCCTCAGGCACACATCTCAGAACTCACCTCTAGGAATAGGGATCATGGTTAGTTTGGGGTCAGGGGAGTCATTGATCAAGAGTTTGTTTAGGGGGGTCATTTTGCTCCTGGAATTCTCAGATACACATAGCTGATTGCAAATTTGAGAATTTGGAGGATCTAGGAAAATTTTTGTATCACCCCAATAAGTGATTTATTGAATTATTCCTGGTTTTGTTGTTGTTTGTTTTGTTTTTGTCTAGATCTATGATTTCATCAGTTAGGGAACTCCCTTGTAAAGATACTCCAACTTATGCAGATCAATAGCTTTTTTTCAAATGAGCAATATAGACACTTGCCCTAGGGACTGAGGGATTAAATGATTTGTCAATATGGGTTGGAAGCAGGACTGGAACACAGGTCCTCTTGACCTGTGTTCTTGTAAATTTCTTTGCCTCTCCTCTCCAGAGGGATGTGACTGCACTAGGTCCACAGGGGAAGATCAAGATAATATCAGACTAGAAACTAAGTCCACAGCTCATACACAAGACACATTTCTGAACGTGGGAAGCGGAGGAACACTTAAGGAAGCCAGTTTGTGAAAAGGGGAAGACCTAAACAATGAATGTGTCGACATCATACTAATTATCCGAGAAATACTCTTTGGATCCTAAGCCCACTGAGTGTGAAAGATGTTAAAAAATAATGTATCCTATTCCTTTGAGACTAAGGACATCTGTTTCAACAATCTGGCTAACAGTTTCTGTGGGGGGTCCAGATCCACCCACAGCCAGCACCCAGAAAGCTGCCGGACAGCCAGAAAGCACAGGTTCTTTTGATATGCCTTAATAAGGAGAGCAAGGTTAAGGGGTTGGCAAGCTTACTTTAATGCAGCACACAAATATCATTCATTTAGTTCAGGGGAAAAAGCCAGCACCCTGAACTTCAGAACAAAATACAAACAAATTACAAACTTCAACAGACTGACCTTGTCTGATTCAAATCCCAATAAGGAGTTATCAGAGTTCAACAAAGTCTCAGCATCCGGGTTTACAAGCTAGAGGGCTCCTTAGCTACAGCTGCCTGGAGTCTTAACATCAACACCATCTCAAGAACCCAACATCTGGGTTTCAAAGCTGGGGGGCAGTTTGCAGCTTGCCCAGAGTCTCAACAGTCCTTCCATGAGTGTGCCCCAAAAATCAAATGCCAAGCTCTCCTCAGTTATATCCAGTTTTTGGAGCCCTGAAGGCTTTGACCTCACCCAGGCTGGGTCTGGGAAAGTTCTCCATCCCCAG
>JAQQSZ010006258.1:0-13641 GCA_028646595.1 Phalanger gymnotis | reverse complement strand
TCCAGATTTTTCTGAAATCGTCCAGCTTGTCATTTCTTATAGACCAATAATATTCCATTTCATTCAACAGACAACATTAATGCATCTAGAATAAGAAGGGAAGTGGTTAAATGGGGGAAAATATTGGTATCAAATTTCCTGGTAAGGGTTTGGTATCCAAAACATATAAACATTCCCAATAGGTACATAGTCAAAAGATATGAAGAAACAGTTCTCAAGAAGTGAAAAGTATTCACAATCATGTGTGTAATGGCAACCATACTAGCATACTCAAGATGGCTGCTAGCATAGGTTCTTTTATTTGCTTTACTAAGGAAAAGCAGCTGTTTCAGGGGTCAATAATCTTCTTTAATTAAATAGAAAAAATGCAGAAAAGAGAAATAAAGACCAACAGACAGGGCTCTACTGCCTGAATCAAAGCTTTACATCCACCATTGAATCAAGAGAGCCTTTTTTTCTGAGGAGTTGGAGAGCTCTGAACACGAGGCCACTCAAAATCTCAACCAGGGAATCACAACATCTTTCTCATAAGTGAGTCCCCAAAGCAAAAGCTCACCTCTAAGAATATATACTCTTTCAGCTAATAGGCTCAGTGCCTAATTAGAAATTAACAAAAGGTGTGTAAGCCTTCCTACAAGCAAGCAAGCTTTCCTTAATGGGCTCCACATGAGGCCTATTGATGGGCAGGGAAGATCTTATTCCCCATTGATATTACAATGTGAAAAAAAATGCTCTAAATCACTAATAGTAGGAAAAATGCACATCAAAACAACTCTGAGGTTTCACCTCACACCCTGCAAGTTGGCAAAAAAAGACCAAAAAAAGGCAACAATCAATGTTGGAGAGTATTTCACAGATAACACACAGGAGGTACTGGAGTTTTAGGCTCCATCCTCTAATAGGTTCATTCTTGATCTGGTCAGACAGGCAGACAACTTTGGAGGGTTTAAATAATAAGCTTTATTCTAGTGTAATCCTCTCACAAGAGGGTTGATGATAATGGGAGCATCAACCCCTACGGTATTCCCTAATCACCCTTCTTGCAGGGACTGGCAAGAAAGGGTCAACTACACTTATGTCTCTATGGGGTCAATTGAGACCAGCAAAACTCCTACAGCATTCCCCTAAATCCCTTCAAGCCTTGATGGGGGCCAGTCAAGGCACACACAGATTCCCCTATGGGTTCCCCATGGTTTTTCCCCACTCACTAACCAGTGCCCACTTGCTTTATGGGGCAACAGACAAAGAAGGCATCTTGCCAACACACAGTTTAACTTTAGCAATATCATCATTCTGCACAAGGGTAGTAAATATCAATTATGTCACCCCTATACCTCACTGCACAGTCTCAGTAGGACTGCCTATTCTAGAAATTACTATCTAGGATCCTTGGTGCTGTTCTGGGAGTTATTATCTAACATCTGGGAACCAGACATTGCCGTGGCCATGGATTCTGAGAAACTGAACTCTAAAAAGGATAACAAAATCCTCCTAACTTACAGAGGGGTATGGGAAAATAGGCACACTAATATATTATTGGTGGAGCTAGGAAATGTTAAGGCTGTTTTGGAAAGCAATTTGAAATCATGCAAATAAAGTGACTAAAATGTCCATATCCTTTGAACCAGAGGCTCTGTTACTGGGTGTATGCTCCAAGGAAGCCATTGATAAGAAAAAAGTTCCAAATATTTATAGCAGCACTTTTTGTGATAGCTAAGAACTGGAAATCAGTTGTTGTTCAGTCATTTTTCAGTCATGTCTGACTCTCTGTGACCCCATTTGGGGTCTTCTCAGCAAAGACACTAAAGTGGTTAGCCATTTCCTTCTCCAGCTCATTTTACAGAGTAAGAAACTGAGGCCAACGGAGTTAAGTGACTTGCTCAGGGTCACAAGCTAATAAATGTCTGAGTCCAGATTTGAATTTGGAAAGGTAGGTCTTCCTGACTCCAGGCTTGGCACTCTGTCCACTGTTGCCACCTAGCTGCCCTGCCCACCATTTGGGGAATAGCTAAACAAACTGTGGTACATGAATGTAATGGAATAATGCTGTGCTGTAAAAAAATGATGTGTGTGATGGATACATAGAGGCATGGAATGATGCGTATGAACCGATTCTGAGTAAAGTTAAGTAGAGCCAAGAAAAAAATATACACAGGAACTACAACAAAGTAAATGGAAAGCACAATGATACACCAAAAAATTAAAAACAAATAGAACAAAATTATAATGATCAAATGAGACTCAAGTGAAGACCTATCAGAAGACACCTTCGATCTACCCTTCTGTGGAGATGGGAGGTCCACAGGTGTTACATGTTGCACATGTTTTTGGATTTTCTCAATGTACTGATCAGTTCTGCTGACTTTTGTTTCCTCTAAAAAATACTATTGTCATATAGCGGTTCTGAAGGTTGGGTAGGGGAAGAGATATATAGGGTACCACGATTATGTAACAAACAGAAAATATCAATAAATTTTTTTAAAAAATAAGGGACTGGCAGTGGTCTACATTGGTGGATAACCTGTGGCCTCGAGGCCACATGTGGCCCTCTGGGTCTTCAAGTGCAGGGCGCTGACTGAATCCAAACCTCCCAGAACGAATCCCCTTAATAAAAGGCTTTGCTCTATAAAACTTGGACTTGGTCAAAAGGCCACATCCAAGGACCTGGAAGGCCACATGTGGCCTCAAGCCTGCAAGTTCCCCACCCCTGGCCCCCAGGCTATCTCTCATGCAAGGAAAGCACTCCCTCTTCAGCATCATTGTGCTGAATTCATGGTTGTATGCCTGTGAAACCTAGACAATATGCCAAAAAACTAAATTGCTTCTATTTGAATGGTCTTAGGAAGATTCTGAAGATCACCTGGCAAGATAAGATACCAGACACTGAGGTCCTTTCTCAAACTAAACTGCTAAGCATTCAAACTCTGCTTCAGAGAGCACAACTCCAACGGGCTGGCCACAATGTTTCAATGCCAAACACATGCTTACCAAAAAGGTTATTTTATGGAGAATTCACACAAGGCAAGCACTCACATGGTGGTCAGAAAAAGCAATAGAACAACACTCTCAACGTCTCTCTTAAGAACTCTGGAACCGACTGTGTGACATGAGAGACGCTGGCACAGGACCACCCAGCATGGCATGCCCTCATCAAAGAAGGTGCTGTGCTCTATGAGCAAAGCAGAACCGAAGTACCTCAAAAGAAACGTGAGATGAGCAAATTTAGAGAATCCATTGCAAATGTTCACATGGACTATTTGTGCCTGACCTGTGGTAAAGCATTCCAAGCTCATGTTAGCTGATTAGCCACAGTCGAACACACTGTGACTTGATTCTAACACAGTGACGACATTTTAGTCATCTTCAAGAATAATGGACAACAACCATTATTCTCATCGGACCTAGCATTATAATCAAAGCTACCAAAAAGTCAAGGGCAACTATGAAAAAGATCTTAACTAGTATCTGCTGTACAACTGCCATGCTTCCATAGCAGAGACACAGTCCAAACAGTCTTGTGTAGGAGAAAGAACAGTGGATTTGGAGTCAGTAGATCTGGGTTCAAATCTTGATTCCATTCCTTCAGTCAACCAGTCAATCAATAAGCTTTTATTAAGTGCTTAGGGCTTACTACAATCTTGGCCCTGACAGTAATGTACTAAGAGCTGGGGATACAAAGAAAAAACAATTTTTAAAAAGTCCCTGTCCTCTTACTTAGTTTACACTGGAATGGGGAAGATAACATGTTAGATAAATAGGTAGACAGATAGACGGATAGATAGATAGATAGATAGATAGATAGATAGATAGATAGATAGATAGATAGATAGATAGATAGATAGATAGATAGATAGACAGATAATAGATAATAGATAGATAATAGATAGATAGATAGATAGATAGATAGATAGATAGATAGATAGATAGATAGATAGATAGATAGATAGATAGATAGAAAATATATACTAAGCACAGGGAAGGTAACTTAGAAAGGAAAGCCCCGGCAGCCAAAACGGGCTTCAGAAGAAGGTGGAATCTGAACTGAGTCTTGAAGGATCCCAGGGATTCTAAAAGGTAGAGCTGACAAGGGACATAACTGCAGATATATGAGATAGCTGTGGGGAAGGCACAGAAATGAAAGGTGAAGTGTCATGTGTGAGAGACACTACATAGGCCAGTGTGGCTGGATCACACAGTGTGTGGAGAGAAATAATGTCTAACAAGAATGAAGATGTAGGAAGGAACCAAGTTGTAAAGAATTTTAAATGTCAAACATGAATTAATGTTCCATCCTAGAGACATTAGAGAACTACTGTAGTTTTATTGAGTGGAAGCTTGATGTAACCAGCATGATCAGATCTGTGCTTTAAGAAAATCATTTTGGCAGCTGTGTGGCATATAGATTAGAGTGGGACAGACTTCAGGAAGAAAGAGCAATTAGAAAGCTAGCAGTAATAGTACAGGAGAGAAGTGAAGAGAGTATAAATTAAGGTAGTGGTTGTCAAATCAAGTCAACAAGCATTTATTAAATGCCTCCTATGTGCTGCACTGAGTGTGAAGGGGAAAGGATATAGATACAGAGATGTTGTGGAAGTATAAACAAGATTGGGCAAATGATTCAATATATGGGGTTAGTGAGGTGGAGTAAGAAGTTTGGAATGACCCTGAGGTCGCAAACTGGGGTCAGAATTGTAGTGCTCTCAATAATATGGGGAAGTTTTGAAGAGGGTAGGTTTGGAGAGAAAGTTCTGTTTCAGACATGTTGGGTTTGAGATGCCTATGCCACTTCAAAATATACAACAATATTTGTAGCATGTAAAATATGTACATGTATGTACAAAATATTTACAGCACCTGTTTTTGTGGTGGCAAAGAATTGGAAATCAATGGGATGCCCATCAATTGAGGAATGGTTAGACAAGTTGTGGTATATAAATGTAATGGAATACTATTGTGCTATAAGAAATGAGGAGCAGACAGACTTCATAGTAACCTGGAAAGACTTACGTGATCTGATGCTGAGTGAGGGGAGCAGAACCAGAAGAACATTATACTTGATTACAGACACACAGTATCTGTGATGACTAACTTTAATAGACTTGGCTCTTCTCAGCAATACAAGGTTCAAAGACAGCTCCAAAAGACTCATGATGGAAAAAGCTATCCACATCCAGAGATAGAACTACAGAGTCTGAATGCAGATTGAGGCAAACTATTTGCTCTCACTTTTTTTTCCTTCTTTTTTGAAAAGGTTTTGTTTCTTCTTTCTCATGATTCATTCCATTAGTTATAATTCTTCTTTACAACTTGACTATTGTGTAAATAAGTTTAATGTGAAGGTATATGTAGAACCTACATTGTATTACATGCTCGCTTGGAGGCGGGGGGAGAGGAAGGGGGAGAAAATTTGGAACTCAAAACCTTGTGGAACTCAGTGTTGTAAACTAAAAATAAAAAATAAATTAAAAAAAATTTAAAAAGTATTACAAAGGAAAAAACAGCAAAATATACAACAGGTGATGCAGTACTAGAATTCAGGAAATAAACTTGGACTGGATATATAGATCTAGGGGTAAATTTCACAGAAATAGCTGAACCCACAGGAGTTGATGAGATCACTAAATGAAAAGAAAGAGATGAGAGACCATAAAAGGCCATTAGGGGACATTCATATTGAGTGGGCATAATGTGGATGATTATTTAGCAAAGGAGACTAATGACAAATGGTCAGGCTAGAGGTAGGAGAAAAACCAAGAGAGAGTAATTTCATTAAAACTCAGAGAGGAGAGACTATCCAAAAGGAAAAAGGTAATCAACAGTGCCAATCGGCAGTGCAGAGAAGTTGAAAAGGATTAAGAGTGAGAAAAGACCCTTAGGTATACCAATTAAGAGATCATAGGCAATTTTTCTATGAGCAGTTT
This sequence comes from Phalanger gymnotis, assembly GCA_028646595.1. NCBI lineage: Eukaryota > Metazoa > Chordata > Mammalia > Diprotodontia > Phalangeridae > Phalanger > Phalanger gymnotis. Next base: position 7,720 of record JAQQSZ010006258.1, on the reverse strand, counting down.
CCATTGAACGATGAGGTCAGAAGCCAGATTTCAGAAAGTTTAGAAAACAGTGAGATGAGAGGAAGTTGACGAACTAAGTAAAGACAGCATTTTCAAGGAGTTTCACTTAAAGGAGGATCAATATATAGGGCTTGCAAAAAAGTATTTTTTTAAGGATGAGAAAGACTTGAGTCTGTTTGTAGCAAGAGATGACAAAAGAGAATAGTAAATGTTTGAGAAGTTGTTGAAATAAACGCATGTTGATGCAAAATGGTAAAATTATTCTTGAAAACAATCGGGAATTATGCAAAAAGTGAGTAAAATGCCCATAACCTTTGGCCCAGTTATTCCACTGCTAGGCATATACTTAAAAAAAGGAAAGGCTCTATGTATCCCTGAAATATTTATAGCCATACTTGTTCTAGTAGCAAAAAAACTAGAAATAAAGTACACTGATTGGGGAATAGCTAAGCAGATTTTGGTATATGAATGTAGTAGAATATTATTGTGGTATAAGAAACAATGAACAAAATGAATACCGAGAAGTCCAGAAAGAGTTATATAAACTGGTACTAGGTAAAGTAAGTAGAATCAAGAAGACAGCATATGCAACACATAAAGCAATGAAAATAAAATATCAAGCTATTGAAACTGAAGGCTCTAGAATTATAAGGAGCAAGGCTGGTCCCAAGGATAGGAGAATATATCACACCCCCAGCTCCCTCGCAGAAATGAGAAACCATGGGGAAGGTTCTGCCTCTAATACTAGACTTTTTATTTATTTATTTATTTTTATGCAGTTTTTTTCTTACTTCTTCCTTTTTCCATACTTTATTATAAGGGGTGGCTCTCTGGAGGGGCTAGAAGAAGGGATACACTGGAAAATGTAGATAATGCAAAAACAAAATAAATCAATAAAAAGTAATTAGTACAAATTCCATTGAGTGGAGTTAAAATTAGTTACTAGAGTGGCCTAGAGGATACAGCCTCAGAGCTTGAAGGGATCACATAAGTTGTCCAGACCACAGATAACATTTTAGTGTCTCCACCAGAAGCCTGGGAAGTGGATAGCAGTTCTGTGGCTTCTCTGCCCTCAGACTCTTACCTCCTCCTATTCTACTGAAATAAGTACAAGTATGAGGATGCCCTTTAAATTTTGTGCCCTCTAAATTTTCTGCTCTAGCACAAGTCCTAGATTACTTTTTACTCTAGTCCTTAATGTTCACTTTCAATAATTTTACCTGGATAAAAATTTTAGGGGAGTTGGAAGAGGGGGAAGGAGTCCACAGTATAATTTGTCCTAGGCACTAAAAGTGGAAACACATCTCCATTTAAGATCAAAGAAATAAAGACATACCAAACCTTTGTCCAATACAATATGTATTTCCACATACTGAGATGCTAGCTTTGGACCAAGTGATCTTGACTAGGAAAAAAAAAATGAGAAATTGTAAGAAATTACATAATTCACTATACATTAGCAACATAACATATTGACAACATTGATGGGGATGGGAAGGAAAGGGTAGAGATAAATTTTAAAATTAAAACTGCACTAAGACTTTGGGGACACCCTCTCTGTAACTGATTCCTTGCCATGTTTAACACACAAATTCTTTTGGAATAATGCCCAAATTCCTAAGAATGCTTAATAAATTCATTTTTTCTATAGCTTTAATTATTCCTTGTTCTGTGGCCTGGGTGTGCAATACTTTAAGGACCCATGGTTTCATCAACATTTTCTCTACTAATGTAGGTTACACTCTTACTTCTCATGATAAAGGCAGGCTGATTCTCAGAAAACAATCACATTCTGTTTCTGAGCCCATACTCCTCAAAAGCTTTCTAGCTTGGTCAGAACTATCAGAGCTTCAGCTCCACTCCTATAGCTTTTGAGGATTCAGGATCCCCTCTATGACACAATGAGATATTAGGCTAGATATTAATATAGGTTTATCTGCATAACAGGAAGATAATATGAATTTACTCTACAATTAGGATTCTATTGCAGTGTCACTTAGGAAAAGATATTGAATGACACAGCTCAAGAGAGTCAAATTTCAACTCTAATTATACAAAGGAAATCTTTTTAGTGTGGTAACAATTCCCAATAGCATCGAAGAAAAGGCCAAGAACCACAATTTAATCTGTTGATCAAGACTTGTAAAAGAAACTATTCTATGAGGTTAGGGCTGCTGACCTCATCCCTAAGAGCCTGAAGTAGGCTCAAGGTCAATTGCTACCAGTCCCCAGGTAATTTTACCTACAAGAAAATGGTCTAGATTAGGGCATTAATCTGGAGAGAAGGATGTGAGGAGACTTATTTTGCTTGCAAAAGTAGCATGGAAAATGCTACTTACCATAATGTATAAATTATCCTGTCATTCAAGTTAAAACAAGAATTTTTATAAAGAACACTCATTATGAAGGTTGATTTCCACTTATTCCCTCTCTCCTAATCACAACTTTCAAATCAACTTTCTATTTTAAAGGGCAGGCGGTGAGGACCACTGGAATTTTAGTGAGGTAACATGAAAAATGAGTATATATTCTGGGTAATAAAGTTATAATTACAACTAGATAGTCTCTAGGGTCCCTTCTAGCTCAGATGCCATGATTTTGCAATGGAACATAAGCAATATACCCTCAAAGAGATCAAAAAGGGAAAAGACTCATATGTACAAAAAAATTTACAGCAGCAACATTTTTATTGTAGCAAAGACCTAGAAACAAAGTAATTGCCAATCATTTGAGGAATGGCTGGAAAAATTATGATCTATGAATACAATGGAATATTATTGCACTTTTAGGAATGATGAAAAAAGGAGGGATTCAGAAAAATTTTAAAAGATACCATCATCACCATTATCGTCATCATAATCATCCTAGCTACCATTTATATGGTGCTTTAAAGTTTGCAAATCATTTTACAATTTTTATCTCATTTCATCATCACAATTATCCTGGTAAGGAAGCTTACTATTATTGTCCCCACTTTATAGATGGGGAAAATGAGTCAGACAGAAGTTAAAAGACTTGCCCAGGGTTATTTAATTAGTTAGTGTATGCGGCCAAATTTGAACACAGTTCTTCTTGACTCCAGGTCCAATGTGCACTGTGCCACACAGCCACCTATATTAATTAATATTGGAAAAATTGAAGTAGCATGCAGTAAGCAGCACCAGAAGAAGCATTTGTACGATGACTAAGACACTGCAAGAGAAAATAACTTTGAATATTTAAGAACTCTGATCAATGAAATAACCAAGCATTACTCTAGAAGACTTACGATGAAGCAAGTTTTCCCAGTCTTCTTGGGAGAAAAGGTAATAAAACTATAGGAATACAATGAAATAAATTCCAGACACAACTATTACAACAGAAATTGTTTGCTTGACTACATTTTTGTTATATTTTGTTAAAAGGAAGAGCTTTATTTGGGAATGGGGAGAGTTAGGGACATAGTAGAGGTAGACTTATAGTAATTCAAACATAGGAAGTTCAGGTACATGTTTTTGTGTTGTTCTGCCTGTATAGGTTATATATGTCCACGTGAGTCTTTCTAGCTATAGCTCACATGAAGGTAAGAATAGATATCTCTAGGGTCTCCCTCTCCACTTCTCCAAGGGAGACTGATTCCTTCTAGGAGGAGAAGGAGGAGGCTAAGGCCAGAAGCTTGGCCACTCAGCTCTCCTCAGATAGAGTGGGTACTAGAGTCATATTTATCTGATCCCTTAAATATTGCCAGTCTAGAAGAAATAATTTGCAATCTTGATTGCTAACCCTTCGTGGAGAAGTTCCCTATGTTATATATTCAAGGCTCCCTTCTCACCAAATGCCTGTTCCATAATGAACACGTGAAGCAAACAGCAAATAAACTCATCTATCCAAGGTGATAGCAAAACAGAAATCAGAAAAAGTGTACCTTGGAGAATTTATATCAGACAATACAACAAGTTAATGAACTATTCCATGGGGAACAAGATAACTCAGCTCAACACAGAGATAGAGTCTCAGATTTCACTCAAAAGAAAATTGCCCCACGCTCTAATGTAGTAACCTGGGGATAAGGACGTGATTGAGGTTATACTATATCTTGGCTTCTTCCCAGAGTTTTTCTCTCCATTCAGGGACCTAAAGACAGTCTGGAATGTCATGTCTTCTCTCTTAAGGCTGGAAGCCAGAAGACCAGGATCTTTCTTTTCTTTAGCTTGCAGCAACTCTGCCCCTCCCTTTCTAGATACTTACCAACCATCTTTGTACTGACCCACTCTAGAATTTTCCAAAGAAGTAAAGTTCAGTGGCCTATAGTTTTCAGAGTCTGGCTTTTTTTAAAAAATCTGGACATTTGCCCTCTCCATTTGCATAGTATCTTTCCCATTTTCCATGATCTTTCGAATATTACTGATAGTTATTCAATAGTTTCAGTCATATCTGACTTCTTGTGACCTCATTTGAGATTTTTTTGGCAAAGACACTAGAGTGGTTTGCCATTTCCCTTTCATTTCATATGTGAGGAAACTGAGGCAAAAAGTGTTAAGTGACTTGCTCAGGGTCACACCACTAGTGAGTGTCTGAGGCTGGATCAGAACTCAGGTCTTTCTGACTCCATACCCAGTGTCCTATTCCCTGCACCAACCACCTAGCTGTCCCCAGTTACTGATAGTAGCTGATCATTATAATATTTTTGTACATACCGATCTTTTCTTCTCTTTTTGTCCTTTCTAGGATATAGGATAAATAGTGGTATCACTGGGTCAAAGAATAGGCACAGTTCAGTGTCTTTTGGGACTGATCTCCAAGTCGTTTTCCAGAATGGCTGGATCAATTCAAAATTCCACAAAGAGTTCATTAGGGTGTCTATTTTTCCATAGCCCCCTCAACAATTGTCATTTTCACAAATCTGACTGATATTGGTGTTTCCATAATCTGGCTAGCAGCTTCTGTTGGGGGGGGGAAGATCCACCCACAGCCAGCACCCAGAAAGCTGCCGGCCAGCACAGGTTCTTTTGATTTGCCTTAATAAGGAGAGCAAGGTTAAGGGGTTGACAAGCTTACTTTAATTCAGCACACAAATATCATTCACTTAGTTCAGGGGAAAAAGCCAGCACCCTGAACTTCAGAGCAAAATACAAGCAAATTACAAACATCAACAGACAAGTTGTACTATCAAAATAATTCCCTGTAAAAGAGGAGTAGCTAGGTTCTGATCTCTTCCTCCTCTATCTTCTAGAAAAGTCCCTTCCTCTTCCAATTGTAGGGGCCATGTATATGATCTTACTTTCACTGCAAGAGTCAGGCTTCTCAGGAAATTCCTCTCCCTGCGTAATATACTGACTCTCCAAACTCTCAAACTTACCTGCAAGGTAAGGCTTGCAATACCCAACAAATCTTAGTTGTCTGGCTAGAAAGATTATATTTCTGAATCGGGCCACCTAAAAATGTCTTTTTTAATTTTAAAAAAGTTTTATATGTATTTAGTATTTTATTTTCCCCAGTTACACGTAAAAACAATTTTAACATTCATTTTTAAAACTTTGAGTTCCAAATTCTCTCCCTTCCTCTTTCCCCACCATGCTCACAATTGAGAAGGCAAGCAATTCAATACAGATTACATATATATAGTCATGAAAACATTTCCATTTTCATCATGTTGTGAAAGAAAACACAGGCAAAAAAACCCTCAAGGAAAATAAAGTAAAAACGTATGCTTCAATCTGTATTCAGACAACATCAGTTCTTTCTCTGGGGATGGACAGCATTTTTCATCCTAAGTCCTTCATATTGTCATTATATTGTGAGAACACCTAAGTCATTCACAGCTGATCCTCTTACAATATTGTTGTTACTTTGTACATGGTACATTTTACTTTGCATCAGCCTACATCTTTCCAGGTTTTTCTGAGAGCATCCTGCTCATCAAAATTTCTCTTCTTCTAAGTAGGAGTAAGCAGTTCATATGTGACCTTGTTGCTGATCTTCCCTCTTGGACAAAATGGACAAGCATATGTAGCAACTATATGCTTCTCCAGGATGCTCTACCACTTCCTTAGCTGCTGTCTTGAATCATCTAAGGGCTATCACATAGAAGAGTGGCTAGACTTGTTCTGGTAAACTACAAAGGATAGCACTGGGTACAATAGGTGAAACCTACAAAGTGGAAACTACAGGCTTAATGTAAAGAAAAACCTCTTACCAGAACTAGCCAAAATGAAATGGACTGCTTCAGGAGATAACAGATCCCAGTTAATGGAGGTCACGTTTCAGGTATCTTATAGAGAGTATTCTTATTCAGATATGGCTTGAAATAGATGGCCTCTGAACCTTTCTGCCTTTAAGATTCTATAGTTCTATGACAGTTTACTATAACACTCATATAAATAATCGAACACAAAACCCATGTATCCCATTATTGGGAATATATCCTAAAAACATCATCAAAAAAGGAAGAAAATGAGATCTCTGGCCCAAGTGTTCATATCTGAGTCATTTTAATTGAAAAGCTGTAAATGACTTGAAGATCTAATGGAGAATAGCTCAACAAACTGGTACACCAACATAACAGAATACTGTAAAGCAGAGCTGTCCAAAATGCGGCTCGCAGTGCAACTTATGCAGCCCGCCTACAAGAAGAGAAATTGACATAAATGCTTTAGTAAATGAAGCTGAGCTACCGCAGCCTCTCAATAAAATGGCAAATCAAAAATATATTGTCTATTGTTTCAGCAAAAACCTAAGGTTGGACAGCCCTACTGTAAGGCAATTAATGACAAATATGAGAAATACTTTAAAATATGGGAAGACATGAAATACTTTTAAGTAAAGAAAGCAGGTTGGTATATGCACATGAATATAGGCATAAACAAGCAAACAAACATAATAGAAGGGGAATACAGAGGAAAGGAGTAACTGATAAGTTATTATGGCTGTCAAACTGCTGGTCTTCTTCCTGTCTGTTGCCCTCCTTTATTTTTAATTTCATATCTTTTGCTTTTACACTGTCTTCATTTCTGAATATATCCCTCTCCCTCCCCCTAGCAAATGTTTTCCCCAGCTTGCAGTCCTTTGTAATAAGGATTTTAAAAGGAAAAGGAAAAATATAGATCAATGGAACTAGTCAACAATGTAAGTCTTTTTTTAAAAGTTCAAATAGTTATAAATAATAATAATTCCCACTTATGTAGCTCTTTAAGGCTTTCAAAATGCTTTCCTCACCACAATCCTCTTCCACTTTAGTCACAGAAAACATTGTTTCTTCCTGGTTGTATCCTAGAATTGTTTTTAACATAATTTTTATTTTGGGGATTTTGGAGGGGTAACAATGTTATTTAAATTGGTTTGGCTTCATCCTACTATAATGCAACTGGTGAATTTGCCAATATGGTGCATTTCTTAAAAATCCAAAGGATGCTGCAGGCATAATTAATTGCTATATGTCAATATATGGTAAAAGTCATTGGTACTATTTTCATGATTTGAATTCATGGGGTTTTTTTGCTATACTATTGAAATTGCTTAAGCACAATATATAAAGCCAATAGACCATTGTTGCTATAAAACTTTGACATTTATTAATTAATTAATATTTGTGTATTAACATAGGCACATATGGAACAATCCCTAGAAAAGATGACTGTTAAGGTAATTGAGTGGTAATGTCTTGCCTTTGTGTGTTGTTAAGCAAAATTGTCTCATTAGCATGGCTTTTGTTTCTTTTGAGTGGAAGTACTTTCAGCTGTTA
>JAQQSZ010006257.1:0-13641 GCA_028646595.1 Phalanger gymnotis | reverse complement strand
CCTCTGACTGGAGAAGTTGGAGGGTAGATATCAGAGAGTTCTTCCCACATCCTCTATTTAAGGAGGAGATAACTCTTCTTGTTCCATCTGATTGCAAGGCTTCATCACACTCCAGGGCCAGGCATACTCCCCCTCTCATCTGTATTAGGAAGGCCGAATTTATAATCTCAAATATAATCATGTATATGTTTGAATGGTTCGAAATCACAAGGTATGAGAGATTCTCTAAGTAGAATGCAACAAAACATTTATTTAGACCCTACCGCAGCAAATCTGCGAACTAGCCTCCCCATTCTGACATCTTGACAAAAAGACTCCAGGCCCAGAAAGCCCACCTCACAAGAGTAACCAGGAGGCCACAGAAAAACAAGATAGTATTTAGCCAAATCATATTTACTGGCCTCAAGTCCTTGCTCGCACTCCTGGGTCTACACATGGGTCAGATCTGCTTCCACAGTTCCTGCTTCCGCAGCTTCCTGCTTCGGCTTCCACTTCCACTGTAGTTGTCTCTTGGCTCGCTTTTCCTTGCAGCTGAGCCTCTGGCGTTCTCAAGCCCCACCTCAACGACCAGAGACCATTGGTTCCCTAGTTGGCCCCTCTTAAGTCATTAATCTACACCCACACAGGTTTCACACCTGATAGGGCTTTGGGCCTGGGCCTTAACACTTAACAGCTGAAAGTACTTTCACTCAAAGTAAACAAAAGCCAAACTCCTGAAGTGCTAAGGAGCCCCTTCTAAGGAGCCCATTTTGCCTTACGACACGCCATCCCTCTTTTGTGAACTTATTTTATATGTCTTTTCCTCCATTAGATCTTGAACTTGGGCAAGGGCTGTCTCTTGCATTTCTTTGAATCCTCAGTTCTTAGCACAGTGCCTAGCACAGAGAAATAAGCATAAATGTTTATTGGACTGATTGACTAACCTACTCTATAATTACTACCTTAACTTCATCCCAACGGATGAATTTCTCTGCAGAAGCATAGTGGCAAGTGGAAAACAATGGAGACAGAAGTGTGACCTGCAAGCCTAACCTCCTTTTCAGGCACTTATTGACTGTCTTTCTTTGCCTAAAGTTAGAATCTTCAGATCCAGCTTTACCTAATTTGGCCATTTACAAAAATTAATAAATGAATACGATTTTCTCCTCATATCACTTCTAAGCACCAGTCAGTATCTAGATTTACCAATGAGTCATTTTTACCTGTATATTGAGACAATAAATTTTTGCAACTCCCAATTATAGCTAAATAAATTCACAAATAAAAAGCAGTTATGACCGATCATATTCTTTTTCTCTAGAGTAAGCAAGAATTAAAGTCCTAATTAAACCAGGAATTATGGACAATCTAAAAGAACAGAAAAAATAAAGACTTTGGAGTAAATGTCTCCCATCTTAGGCAGAGAATGAAGAGGACAGAGAGGGCATGACACTGTCCTTTATCAGATATCCCGAAGAGAATAGTTCTTCAAACCTTCGTCTGTTATACTCACAACTCTCCTCAGTCTCTAATCGAGCTGAAGATGACAGCAGCAGTGGGGACATTTAATTAAAAATGGCCACTCAGATAGCAGCCACATAGTCCCCACACTCTAGTTTCATAAGCCAGCCTTACAGGACCATGAGGATCATTGATTCAGAGTCAGAAGGGACCATAAAGTTCCCAATTCTCATCTCCTCACAATAGAAGCCAAAGGTTCCATCCCAGCCCAAAGAACTTCAACTTCTATTCAGCAATTTTTCTGACAGAGAAACACTACCAGTTAAATTCTTCTCTGAGGTTTGGTTCCTTGCAAAAGCAGCTTTGGTACACTTGATATTTGGAATTTTATAGCACAATTTAAGAATAATTATCAGCAGCTAATGGAACAAAGGTAGCTAAGCTGTTATCCAAGGTAATCATTATAGATGCCAATTACAGCAAATTTTATACACACACGTGTGTATGGATCAACAACATATGCAGCTGGCTATTTCAGTGACTACTTGCCTAAATGACATGCACATACATGCACATGTACATGTCTCAGCAGCAGAGACATATCCATAGAACACAAGTAATTGAGCATAAAGTAAAGCAATAATAACATCAGCAAGTCTACAAAACAATAAAATGCAGAGAAACAGCAATAAATATGTGCCAATACACAGCAGATTAGGCGAGATTCAATACATGTATGTTACCAGAACGAAAGCAAATAAGCATAAGAAAGTTATAAATAAATGCATACTTGAAATATACAATAATTAACATGTATATCAATTACCACATATAATTGCATGCTAGGTTCATATTACATGAGGAAAAATTGACATTATCATCTGGATACATGTAAATATTCCTCTAGTTTTCCATAGAGGCAACTACCTAGTGCAGTTGATAGAGGGCTAGGCCTGGAGCCACGAAGATCTGAGTTTAATTTTAATGATTCTTACTAGCTGTGTGACTCTGGGTAAGTCATTCAACCTCAGTTTGCCTTAGTTTCTTCAATTCTAAAATATATAATAGCAACTACCTTCCAGAGTTGTTGTGAGAATCAGATGAAATATTTCTAGAGTACTTAGCATAGTGAGGGCATGTAGGCACTTAATTCTTATTTTCTTCCTTATTTCCTTCCTTCCTTCCTTCCTTCTTTCTTTTCTTCCTTTATTCTTTTCTTCTCTTCCTCCCTGGCTTCCTTCCTTCTTCCTCCCTTTCTCTCTCCCTCATTCCCTGCTTCCCTACCCCTCCCTCCCTCTCTTCTTTCTTCCTTCCCTCATCTCCTCCCTCTCTCCTTCCTTCCATCCCTCTTTCCTTCCTTCCTTCTTTCTTTCCTTCCAACATTAGAAGTCAGTCTGATTACTGGTTGAATAGGTTTGTCTGTCCTGTGATCTGCTGATTTGTTTTCCCTATATCTGAGCAAGTTGATTATGTGGACCAATTATAATTCTCATCAGAGCTAGAGTTCTGTCTTGAACTAAGCTTGAAGAGAGGTAAGGCATTCTAGCAGGGTTGTTATGCTCTAAAGGGTGTGTCTATACCCAAGGAGACTTTACAACTTAAGTACTAGAGAGAAAAGTTCTTAACCTCAGAGTTCAGTCTTCTCCCATTATTTAAATTGGTTATTAGGTTATAGTATAGAGTTGTTTTTCATTTGAAATTAATGTTTCTTATCCTTTTCTGCCATGATTGGCAAATGGGTCTTTCAATCTCTATTTGCTTATCAGGGAATCCCACCAATTCACCTATAGATCAGAAGAGCTTATGGTAGATTTTGTTTTGCAGGGACTCCGCCAGTCTCAGGAGCTATTTTATAAATATGAACATAGCTCAGTTCCTCCATAACCAGTTTTAGATTACCTTTCCAGTAATCTTCTAACTCAGGTCTGTCCAACCTTGGATTATTTTAGGGCCACATTAAAATAAAATAATTATTCTAGGACCAGAATACACACACCCAGAATAAAAAATATGGTACATTAATAGAAAGTGGGAGAACATGCATCAAAAATTCAACAGGCAAAGGCTCGAAGGGTGAAAGCCAACACAAAACAACAAAGCAACAACACAACAGTATCAAGGTAGGTTCATAATGAATAGGCTGCATCTTGCAGACAGAACGCATCCCACAGATCAACTGAAAATTCAGTTTGATATGTTCCGTCCATAATACTGCTTAACAACACCAAAGAAAACTAACATTGATGAGATTATTTATTAGTGATGGAATTAAAAAATCTAATAGGCATCCATGCAAATTATTATTTTATTTTTTCATTCGTGAAAATTAAAACCCACAGGTGGGCCGCATAAAATCACACTGCCAGCTACATGCAGCCTATGGGCTATGTTTTGGACAGCCCTGCTCTAACTCGTGTCCTTCGGAAAACAAAATTTCTTTGCAAAACTGTCACCTTGTATTAACAGTGAATTTGACATCATGGTGTCATTTATTTCTGTCAGAGTTTTTCCAGGGTGGTATACATTTTTAGCTTTTCTCTCGTCCGTGAGATGTTCTAGTTGCAGCTTCAATTTTTTGCATCCTCAGAGACTCTAAAACCAAAATCAACAGATAAGTGAGTGAGGCTTTTGCCTAAACATCAATAGGTAGGGTGTAAATATAGTGGTATCATTAATGGTGGAGTCGTACATAAATGTTAGAATGCCTCTACATTGGCACCACTGAGATGTTTGCTCTTTTCTCAGTGTCCCTAAAAAGTTTATAATGTGTTGTTGAAATGTTCAGATTATGAGTCTCATTGAGGGTAGTAAGATGTAGCTCTATATCTCACGATATCAGCCAAAGCTAATTCCACAATCAGTGTGCTTTCAATGTCTCTGTGTTTCTCTAGACGAACTTTTAGGAAGAACCCCCTACACTGAGAAATATTTTTCCCAGAATGCCTTAGCAATCATGGAAACTTTCTGATTCCTAGTTAAACATGTCTGGCCATACCTTATGTTCTTACTATCTCCTTCCAAAAACAGCAAGTGCCAAGCACTAGGAATACAGAGAAAGACAAAAACAGCCCATCTTCTCAAGGAGCTCACATTCTGCTAAGAAAGAAAACATATAAATTACTTGATATGTACAGGATATGTGACGACCAGATGTAAAGAAATCTCAGGAAAAAAAAGCTGCTAGCACCTGGGGAAACTAAAAAACATTTTCTGGGGGTGGGGGGAGGAAATATGATGTGATGGGGAAGGAATACATTCTGAGCTCTGGAAAAGCCAGGGAAAAGACATGGGAGTGAAGATGCATTGTCATGTGTGAGTAATAGTAAATAAGCCAGTGTAAGCAGGATCATAGAATGTATGGAAGAGAGAAAATTGTAAGAAGACTGGAAATCTGGGAAGATGTAAGGCTTATGGAGGACTTTAAATGATAGAGGATTTTGTATCTGATACTGGAAGTAAAAGGAAGCCATTGAAGTTTCTTGATTGGAGATGGGGAAGGGAAATTATATAATCAGACCTGCACTTTAGGAAAAATCACTTTGGTATTTGAGAGGAAGATCGATTGGAGTGGGGAGAGACATGAGACAAGACCAATTAGAAGGTTATCATAATAGTTCAGATGATTGTGTTTGTCCTTCATATTTGAAGAAGACCAAGTTCAGATGAGAGGCGATAAGGAATTGATCTAGGGTGGTGGCTGGCTTAATGTCAATATGGAGATATAGAGAAAGGATGTGAGGGTAGAAATGACAAGACTTAGAAACATTGTGAATATTGGGATGAATATGAATGCAGAGTCAAGAGTAACATTAAGGTTGTGAACCCAAGCAAATGGAGGATGATGGTAAAAGAGAAATCCAGAAGAAGGGAGGGACTGGGGTGAAAGATAACGAGTTCTATTTTGGATGTTTGAGTTTGAGATTCCTGTTGAGCATCCAATTTGAGATTTCCAAAAAAAAAGCTGTTTGTCATGCAGGATTTAACCTCAGGAAAGACACAAGGGCCACATATTTAGACCTGAGAAACATCAATTCCACAAACAAGACGGTTCATCTCTCAGCTCCGGGACATTTTCCTCCCCTGCTCTGCCTGTTGACTTCTCTAATTATCTTTAAGTCCCAAATAATATCCCTTCTTTTACTGGAAGTCTTTCCCATGCCCTCTTAATTCTAGGGCCTTCCCTCTTTTAATTACTTCCTATTTGTCCTGTATATATTTGTTTGAGTGTTGTCTCCCCTATTAGAGTGTGAACTCCTTGAAAGCAGGGACTATTTTTCCCTCTTTTTATATCCCCACTGCTTGCATATAGCAGGCATTTAATAAATACTTATTGATTGATCTATAGAAAAATGATAATTAAGCCGATAGATACTGAAAAGATCAACAAGTGAGGTGGCACAGAGGGATAAAAGGTCTCAGTATAAATAAGTGGGAATAAGATGGATAAAGAATTATAGTAACAAGTTAGATTTGAAGATCTTTCCCACCCATTAATAGGTCATGTGACCTGCTTATGTCACTGGAAGCCTAAGGCACATGTGGTGGGAGGAGCCTCCTGATAGGAAAAGGAACTTATGTCACAGAGAATACTGACAGAGAGAGAGAGAGAGAGAGAGAGAGAGAGAGAGAGAGAGCAGTTAGGGCTGCTAATGGCTGCCCTAGTGATTGCCAGAACTGAACAGGCTGACTTAGGTGTACTGTGAGTTTGTTTTAGGGAAGAACCCAGCAGGAGGTTGGAGAGGTTTTGGGATGGCGAGGCTCCAGGTTGTTATATTGTGTGTGGAATGCTTTACTGATGTGATAGACTAGATAAATGGCTTGTGGGATATGGTTCTCTGTTGTCTGAATAAATGGTTCACTTCTTCTACCTTCTATGTGGAGAGTCTCATATACTTTGTGATACAGAACTACATAGTCATTTTGACAATTATCATCTACATTGTTATTATTGCCTTACTGTTACAAGAGTCAGCAAAGGAAACTTAGACATTATCAGAGAGGTAGGAGAAGAACCAGGAGAGCTCAGTGTCATGAAAACCCAGAAAGGAGATAGTATCTAAACAGGCATTTTTAATAGTTTCAAAAGCCGCAAAGACCACAAGAAGGATGAGGACTGAGGAAATGCAATTAGATATAGTAATTATAAGATCATTCACAACTCAGAAAAAGAAAAAAAAACTGAGTTGAATTATGAGTTCAAAAGCAAGATTGGAATAGGTTTAGAAGACAGTAAGAGGAGGTGAAATAAAAGCATCTCGTGTAGGTGACTCTCAAAAGGTATAGCCAAGAATGGGGAGGAAAGATAGGATGAGACCTAGCAACAGTGGTAGCATCAAGGTAGACTTTTTTTTTTAATTCTGGGTAGATATGGTGTAACAACAATGCTACTTGCCACTACTGTGGCTGTGTAAGACCAATAACACCAGCACCCAGGAGAGCTGCTAACACAGGTTCTTTGATCTGTTTTTTCTAAGAAAAGCAACTTTAAGGGGTTAACAATCTCACTTTAATTAAATATACATATATCATTGGCTTAGTTTGGGGGGAAAGGTCAGCACCCTGAACATCAGAGCAAGTACAAACAGAAATTACAAGCAGAAATTATAAGAGAAGCAAAATAACACAAATCAATAGACAAGCTTCTATCTGTCTGACCATAGACATTACATACATAGTTACCAGGGAAAGAAGCACCAGCATCTGGATTTTCAAAGCTGGGGGGCTCTGTGATGGCTGCCCAGTGTCTCCACACCAACACTGTTCCAATGAGTGTGCCCCCAAAAGAAAAATGCTAACCTCAGTGTATATATACACTTCTTCAGGGTCAGAGGGCATCACAACCATGCCACTCAAATTTGTGTGACCTAAGCCTTTCCGTGACTTAAGCAGGTCATTAAAGACACTTGATTAAAACAAAGGCAAGACTTATCAAAGGCACTTGATTACCTCAGTGCTAAGAAGCATTCCAGAACAAAATACAACAAAAAGTCCCACTTTGTTTGCCATTACATTTGAAAAGCAAGACTGATCAAAGGCACTTGATTGCCTTAGGGCTGAGAATCATTCCAGAACAAAAGACAACAAAAAGTTCACTTTGCTTGCCATTACATTTGAAAGGCAAGGCTCATCAAAGGTACTTGACTGCCTTAGTGCTGAGAAGCACTCCTAAAGAAAACAAAGGCAAAAAGTCCCACCCTGCTTGCCATCACATTTGGTCATGTTTTAGAGAGCAAAGAAGGATCTAGTATACAGACTGGAGATATTGGGGGGACAATCTACTCAGTTAATGGAAGGGGATAGGAGCAAGGATTCAGGAAGAGGGTTAGTCTTGAAAGGCCAAAGGGTTACCTATTATCTAATACAGGAGTGAAAGTAAGTGGGTTATGTTGTGGATTGAATGTTGGACTTGGAGTCAGGAAGGCCTGAATTTGAATCCTGCATAGACACTTACCAGTGGAGTGACCGCAGGCTAGTTGCTTAAACTCTCTCCACCTGATTTTTTCTCATGTATATAATGATGGGATTGGAAATGATGGTCTCTATGCAACCTTCTAGCTCTAAATCTATGATGTTATGAGGAAATAGTTGGAGATGTCTCAGTGATGTAGAAGAAGAAAGTAGAATAAAATTTAAGATTTAGAAGAGACCTTAATGGGTTCCAGTCCAATTACAAACTACACCACAAGGGTACAGCCTCTTTTCTAACAAAGAGCTCTCAGGTGATGGAGAAGGAGTGAGAAGATTTGGAACAGCTACCCAAGAAGGTGTAGCAGGAAGGAAGAGGATTGCTTTTCAGGAAGGAAGATCCAGTTGAAATCCAATAACAAAAATTTCTAATGCACCCAATCATCACACATTTATTATTTTCTCTTGCTTCATTCAAGCAATCCATCAGTAAACATGAGGGAAATTGATGACAGGATTAATCCAAGGTCAGAGTTTGGTAATGTGTGTCTGGTAATGGGACAAAGTCAAAGAGTATAGAGGATAGTGAAGAGTTCAACTGTTTCACTAAGAGGTCAAGAGGGTGAAAAGAAGAAAGTGTCATCATTTCAGGACCAATGAAAGTTAAGAGGATCAAGAATAGAGGTTATGGTGAGGATGAAGTACAGGAATAACCATCATAAGGCATAAGGAAAGATGGAATGATAAAAGATTATGATCAGATAAAAGAATTTTGGAGTTCATAACTGTAAAAGTGGAATATTTGTGCATGATAGCATGATCAGTGGTATGGGCACCTCTGTGTGTAGCTGAAGTGGACTGGTCATGGAAACAAGGACATTGAGGAACTGGCAAATTCCATATGTTGAAATCCCCTAGTATAAAAGCAGAAGTTGGGCTGGAGAGGGAAGCTATGAATCATGCACTGAGCTCATTGACAAAAGAAGAAATATTCTGATTCCCGAGCTTTTGCCAGTGAATTATGGTTATCAGAGAAAATAAAGTAAAGAACAGCAAGGGAAACAGTGTCATCAAGAGGAGTCTAGGTCTCGATGAGTGCCAGAAGATTAAAATAATGACAAAGTTGTTTAAGATTAAAGGAAGTTTGTTAATTATGGAGCAGGCATTCCAGGAGACACAGTGAAAGGAGTAAGCAGATTTGGAGTAGGACATCGTAGGCAGAAAACTGAAGTGGACAGGAGTGAGAAAACGAGTTGTTGAGCATATTTGTACATCATTAGGCAAGTGTTCATAATAACTGAGACATGGAGAGCATAAAAAGGTGACAATATGCTAACCTATGAGTAAAGCATCTAGGCAGACTATCAGTGGTTGGAGAGAGCTCTGCTGAAGGAGGAAAGTGATTAGATTGTTCAGGGGGCTCCTTCCTAAGTTCCAACCTGACATCATGTCCCAGGAAGCCTGCCTCACAGCAAACAGGAGTAGGAAGATATAAGGCTGAGATAGTCAAAGAACCTGGGACCAGAATTCTCTGGGAGATAAAAGCCAGATTATAGTATATAGTAAGTAACTCTATAGTAAGAGTTTTGCCCCACATGAGTTTCCCAGTCCTGGTGTTAGAGAAAACATTGTCTTCTTCTACCATAGGAATCTGACAGTTTCTGTAAATGCATTACTAATAATTACTATCTGCCTAATATACTTTCCAGGGTATCTTGAACTCTGGGTATAGATTACTGGTCCATTTCAGTTCTTTTGTTCAAAGTCTAGTAGTCAACACATATATTCATCTTCTTTGGTATAGCTGCTATAAAGGATCTATTATTTGTTGTTGATTCCATTGACCTCTGTGCTTGAGGGGTCTCTGCAGACATTTACCACAAAGGAATTTTTCTAGATATTTCCTGGTACATTAGGGAATTAGTGAGCTGAATCTTATGAGTTGCTCCTTGGGTACATCCCTCATTCCACTTGTCCAGTGAAAACATATATGTCTTCTTGGGACTTGTCTATAGGAGACACTACTCTGTGCCACCCAAGGGAACTACTCTCCCACTTGATGTATGGGTGAGTTCTTCTCCTATAGTAGACCCAACTTTGGACTTTCTTCCATGGGTCTTGCTCCTATCTGAATTAGGAAAGCTAGCTCTCCATCTAGCCACAAAGCAGGTATCATTGGCATAAAGGATACAAACTCAGCCTCTTTCACAATTGAGTTATCTGATTCTGATTGCAAGAATCTTGCTCCAGTTTCTTGTTCAAGTGAGAAGCCAAGTGTATTCACCATCCAAGCTGATGTCTCAACTGCTACGTTACAGCATCCCCTTTCCTCATTACAGTTGTGAGTTTATTACAAGATCCTACTCTACAGAAGGAGGATTATAAGCCATGGTCCAGGTACCATTTGCCCTTCCTGCATTTTTTCAGATATTTTTGAGTGACCAGCTGGGTCTGGTAATTAACAGAGCACATCTTTAGTCAATTCTCCTAATTTCATACCATTATGGACTAGTCTATAATTTATCAGCTCTGTGTTCATCATAAATTTTAAAATAGTCTCAGATAGAAACACAGTATCTGCTTCATATATCAGTATTTTCCTTTTTCCACTGTCTGTTCACAAATAAAAGGTCATTATGACCAAACTTATTTTCAAACAAATAACCTGGCATTAATTATAAATAGCCTGTATTAAATCAATAATTAGGGTAGCAATTATGACCAAACTTCAAAAATAGAAAAAAAACACCTTTGGAGAAAATCCCTAATAGAGAGATGATAGATGGAAAGAGACAGATTTTGGGACCAGACTCCCATGTGGATTTGGTTTACCTGACTTATATATTACAAGTGTTTTTGTTCCTTCTCTCAGTTTGCAATTATAGGGGATGTTAAGGGCAAAATGTTAAGTAACAGTGATGCTAAAATTGACTGCCATTGGAACCTCTTTTAATAAACAGAAGAGAGCAGTCAGTCATAATCATCTATGATTACCTACTATGTGACAGGCATGTGTTAGGCACTGGGGATATAGGTTATGTTTGTCCTTCATTTTCAAAGAGGACCATGACATCAAGGAAATGATGACATGACTTGCAGTTGATTTTGATTTGAGTGAGTGAGGGCTGTGCAAGGTCACCAGCCTCGCTTTCTCCTCCAGAGCCATCTGGGTCTAATGGCCTGATATTTACCAGGATGACTGGAGATGGCCCAGGATGCAATGGAAGACCTTGGCCCTTTTAGGCTCGGGACTTTTCAGGTTCTCACTGTGAGTGAGTTAGTTAACACCCATTCAGTATATAGGCCTCTTTATGAAGTGAGTCAAGGGGTGGCCCCTTTAATTAGAAAAGAAAGAAAAAAGTCAAACTGGGAGAGGAAGACCCTCAGGGTTGCTGGTCAAAAGAGAAACAGTTACTATTGACATTCACCCTGAGCCAGAAAGGCCCAAAATACAGGCATTAAGTGAAGCTGGGAATAAAAAAAAGGCAAAACACATTCCCTGTCTTCAAGGAGCTCACAATCTAATAGGAGAAAAAACAAGCAAGCAAATATGTACAAACATACAAGATAAACAGGAAATAATTAGCAGAAGGATCACAGAATTAAGAGGAATTACAAAAGGCTTCCTGTAGAATAAGGAATTTTTGTTTAAACATGAAGGCAACCAGGAAAGCTAAGAGACAGAGATGGAGAGGGAGAACATTCCAGGCTTGGAGAACAGCCAGAGAAAATACCTGGTAAAGTGTCTTGTTTTGGGAAAAACAAAGAGCCCAATGTCACTAGATTAAAGAATACATGGGGAGACTAGGGGGACACTATTAGATGTAAGAAGTCTGGAAAAGTCAGGAGGTGTAAGTTATGAAGGGCTTTGAACCCTAGGGGATTTTATGTTTGATCCTGGAAGTGATGAGGAGCTACTGGAGTTTACTGAGTATATGGGTAGCATAGTCAGACCTTCACTGTAGTAAAATTGCTTTGGTGACTGAATGGATGATGCATGGAGATCCGTGGCAAGCAGAGCAACCAACAGATTGTTGCAATAGTCTAGGAGTTAGGCAATGAAAGCCTACATCAGTGTGATGCAGAAGTATTAGAGGAAAGAAGTGGAGATTGGGAGAATATTCGAAATGTGCTACAAAGTGAAGTAGGTACAGCAGGCTAGGTAGATTTGATCTTAATCACCGTAGTGATGATAACTAAATCTTGCCAATGAGATCAAGTATTACAGCGAAAAGTGACCTGGAGGAGGATCTAGAAAAGGAGTCTGAGAAGAAGGGGTCAGATAGGTGAAAGGAAAACCAAGAGAAAATGGTGTCTTGAAAACCTAGAGAGAAGAGATTATCAAGGAAAAGAGGGTGACTGATAATGTCTGAGGCTACAGAGAGGTCACAAAAAATGAAGGTTAAGAAAAGCCACTGAATATGAGGCTAAGAGATCATTGGTAACTTTAGGAAGAACTGTTTCAGGGAAATGAGAAGATCAGAAGACAAATTATAATAAGTTAAAAAGATAGTGAAAGGAAAGAAAGTTGAAGTACCTATTGTAGATAACCTTTTCAAGGAGTTTGACCACAAAGGGAAGAGATATAGGATGATAGCAGGTATGGAAAGATAAAGTAAGTATTTTTTGAGGATGGGGAGAGAGGAGCGTGTTTGTAGGTAGTATGGAAGGAGAGATGGAAGATAAGTGGGAATAACAGAGGGGGGAATCTGTTGGAGGAGGTGGGATGAAATGTCATCACTTAAGCAGGTAGAAGAGTTTGCCTTGGTAAGGAATAGGACCATCACTTTGTGTAAGATAGGAATGAAGGAGAAGATTGCGGCATAAGTTATTTGAGTGATGTGACATAAGGAAGAGAGTTTTTGGTGAATGTGAAAGGCCTCATTTTCTTCTGTGAGGTAAAGTTCTCAGCTGAGAGGGTAGGGGGAGACAGCACCATGGGAGGTTTGAAAAAAAGCTTAAAAGGTCTGAAAGAGCCATGGAAAATGGAATGGTGCGAGAATGAGGGTTGTAGGAGGACTATCTAGCAGCTGTGAGGGATCATTTGAGGTTGTATAAGAGAAATTTCATAGGCAGCTAGGTGGCACAATAGACAGAGTGCTGGACCTGGAATCAGAAAAACTCATCTCCCTGAATTCAAATCTAGCACCAATGACCCTATGCAAGTCATTTAAACCTATTTGCCTCCATTTTCTCATCTGTAAAATGAACTGGAGAAGAAATGGTAAATCATTCCAGTATCTTTGTCAAGAAAAGCCCAAATGTGATCAGAAAGGCACGACGGGAAAACAACCATAACAACATAAATTTCAGGGCCCTTGATCATAATCGTTGGTGATTTTCTCTATCTTCCTTCACTAGCACATGAGTAGAAGTGAAAGCAGAGGATAGTGGGCTTTCTCCTAGGCTGAGGTTTTGTAGGGAGCAATTGGTGATATAATAAGTGGGTCAAGAACTCAAGAGAAGAGAGCATTGTAGAGTTGAACCTGTTCACTAGAAATTCAAGCTGGGAAAAGAGAAGAGAGTGCCTCATGAAAGAGTAGTGGCTGAAAGAGACCTGAGAAGTCAAGAAATTGGAGGTCACAGTACAGATAAAGAGTAGGGTTTGGCATGGGAAGGCAGAGGGAGAGTCAGAAAGCCAATAGAGGGGGGGTGGAGCCAAGATGGCGACCAGAAAGCAGTAACTGGCCTGAGCTCCCCACCAAATCCCTCCAAAAACCTATAAAAAAAATGGCTCTGAACCAATTCTAGAGCTGCAGAACCCACAAAGTGGCAGAGGGAAGCAGGGCCCCACCC
>JAQQSZ010006256.1:0-13641 GCA_028646595.1 Phalanger gymnotis | reverse complement strand
GAGGATTGGAGTGCCAGCTATCTTATGAACACTCTGGACTTTGGTTATGACCCCTCACACAGTAGCAGTATTGCTAACAGAATGATAGCATCACTATCTACCCCCGAAGAGTGAATAAGTGAAAAATAATTACTACTACTGGCTGTGGAGGAGTGGTGTGACTTAGAAGTTCATACCTGCTATTTGACTCAGGCTCCCTGGATCTGGCTCTTAGGTCAAGATTTAGTCCTTTAGGAGAAAACCTTTCACCTACTACTGCCTCTTAAAAAATGATAATAATAAATGTTCGGTCTCAAAGAGAGGCAATGTGGCATAATGGATAGTGAGCTGGCCTCAAAACCAGGAAGCCCTGGGTTCACCTTCTACTTCTGACACATACTAGTTATGCAAACTCTGGGCAAGTCACTTAACCTCCCAGCAGTCTGGCCAATTCTCTAAGGCTGTAAATTACAGAGAAAAGAGAGTTTTCTTACTTGGGTGTTCTCTATACTTTATACAATGAAATCACAGATCCACTCCCTATCCCCTGTTAGAAACAACACTGAAAAAGCAAGACACCCAATTAAACTTTCTCAGTAACTATTTACATTTTTTTGAATAAAATATTTTCCCAATCACATGAAAAACAATTTTTAATATTTGTTTTTAAATTTTTTGAGTCCCAAATTCTCTCCCTCCCTTCCTTCTCTCCTTTTCCCTGAAATGGTAATCAGTTTGATATAGGTTATACCTGTTCAATCACACAAAACATATTTCCATATTAGTCATGTGAAAGAATACAGATCCCCTCCAAAAAAGAGAAAGTAGAAAATAGTGTGCTCCAATCTGCATTCAGACTCCATTGGTTCTTTCTCTGGAGATGAATGGCATTTTTCATCATGGAAATCGGAATTGTCTTAAATCGTTGTTTTGCTGAGAATATCTAAGTCATTCAGAGTTGATCAACATATGATATTGCTGTTACTATGTACAATGTTCTCCTGGTCCTGCTCATTTCACTTTGCATTAGTCCATATAAATCCTTTCAGGTTTTTCTGAAAGCATCCTGCTCATCATTTTCTTATAGCACAATGGTATTCCATTCATGTGCTAGAACTTGTTCAACCATTCCCCAATTGATGGACATCTCAGTTTCCAATTCTTTACCACCACAAAAAGAGCTGCTATAAGTATTTTTGAGCAAATAGGTCCTTTTCCCTTTTAAAAATCTCTTTTGGATACAGACCTAGTAGTTGGTATTGCTAAATCAAAGGTATGAACAGTTTTATAGCCCTTTGGGTGTAGTTCCAAATTGCTCTCCAGAATGGCTCAGTTCACAACTCCACGAACAATGCATTAGTGTTTCAGTTTTCCCTCATCTTCTCCAACATTTATCATTTTCTTTTTCTGTCATATTAGCCAACCTGATAGGTGTCAGGTGGTACCTCAGAGTTGTTTTAATTTGCATTTCTCTAATCAATAGTGATTTGAAGCATTTTTTCACATGACTATAGTTAGCTTTGAATTCTTCTTCTGAAAACTGCCTGTTCATATTCTTTGATCATCTCAGCATTGGGGAAAGACTCGTATTCTTATAAATGTAACTCAGGTCACTCTATATTTGAGAAGTGAGGTCTCTATCTGAGATATTTGCTGTAAATTTTTTTTCTCCCAGTTTTCTGCTTTCCTTCTAATCTCAGTTGGATTGGTTTTGTTTGTGTAAAAACTTTTAAATTTAATGTAATCAAAATTATCCATTTTACATCTTGTAACACTAGCCCTGTTTTGGTCATAAATTCCTCCCTTATCCATAGATCTGACAAATAAACTATTCCATGCTCCCCTAATTTGCTTATGGTATCACACTTTATATCAAATCATGTACCCATTTATCTTGGCATATGGTATAAGATGTTGGTCTATTACTATTTACATTTAAATTAATTTATTTCAAAGTATAAAGCATCCTAATAATTTTTCTAAGTGCCCCTTGGAATTCCTTGTTCATTCCATTAAATGAAATTCAACGATAAATAAATAAATACCTACTGAGTGCTCAGAACTATGCCAGGCCCTCAGGACACAAAGAAAAAAAATAAAATCTCTGTTCTCAAAGAGTTTACATGTTAGGGGGAGAGGAGGCTAATACATATGCAAATAAATACAAAATATATAAAAAAGTAAGGGGGTTTGGGGAGAAGTGCTAACAGCTAGAGAAATCAGGACAGGCCTAACATAGGTGGAACCTGATCAGTACCTTGAATGAAGCTAAAGATTCCATTCATTCTCCTCCACTTTTCCTCTTTTGAAGTTGCTGATCACAAGGGGATAAATTCCATTAAGAACTTGATATGAGCCAACAAATAAAGTCAATATACACACTTTGATATAATTCAAAGAGATTTCTCAACAAAGATTTATCAAACGTTGAAGATGTCTATGCCATTTCAGTATGAACCAGGGATGGAGTGTCTATAATCAAAGTGGTTACTGTCAATGCTCCAAAGAATGCTTTGTGGCTGTCCTTTGCCAATGGTAGCCATGAACATATTCTTCCTCCCCACCCCCAAGAAAGGTAGGTTCTGCATGTGGTAAACATGAAATAACATCACAAAGATAGATAGATAGATAGATATAGATATGTAGAGATATATACATGCCTATTTGTGCCTAATGGTAGCCATGTCTATGGTGGGTGGGGGAAAGGGAAGAAAAAAAGGAAAAGAAAAGAAATTTACATAATAACTTTGTTGTATATTTGGAGGGAACAGCAAGTTGTACATGGCAGATTTACAGTTTCATGTGCAATCATCTTTTTTATTGTACTGTTATGAAAATGGTTGTTTTGTTCCATGAATTGAAAATAAATTTTTAGAAAAAAAGTATTCACTACTGTGATGGAGTAGATGCAGCATTGCACAGGTTGCCGAGACATTCCTTGTGAATGGTGAGGTCCTACACATGCTTCTGTTTGTGTTCGACGCTGTGTTGGTTCAACAAGCCTCAGACATGGCCAAGCCTTTTGGAAGAGAGCTGCAACCATTCAAAAAGATGTAACTGGAGAAAATGGTCAAAATGTATATTTCTCCAGTTACATCTTTTTGAATGGTATATGGGGTTGCCATTCACAGCCTCGCACCTCCCACCTCTCACATAGGGCTCAGAGTTGATGCAGTTCTGAAACCTGTCCTTTAACCTCTCTTGTTTTTATCTTATCTCATAATCCTTTTCTCTTTCTGGGTTTATATTCCTGTTCCTTTCTATGAACCCACCCACCTTATCTTGTGATAAGTACAAAATTCTCATCTTTTGTCTATAATCAGATGAATTGCATTTGTCTCCATTATTATAGAATGGTTCTGTATGCTATTTATTGTTGTTCAGGCATTTCAGTTGCGTCCTACTCTCATGACCCCTTTTGGGGTTTTCTTGGCAGAAATACTGGAGTGGTTTGCCTTTCATTTCCTTCAGCTCATTTTACAGATGAGGAACCAAGACAAACAATGTTAAGTTACTTACCTGGGGTCACACAACCAGTAAGTGTCTGAGGCTCGATTTAAACTCAGGTCTTCCTGACTCCATGCCTGGTACTCTATCCACTGTGCCTCCTAGCTGCCCTCTGTATACTTTACCTTGTTAGGTTCAAATTTAATGACTGTCTCAGAACACTCTACAGAGGTTGTCTGTGTGTGTACATATGTCTGTCTGTCTGTCTGTCTATCTATCTATCTATCTATCTATCTATCTATCTATCTATCTATCTATCTAATCTATGTAAAGTTAGATATATCTGGCTTTGACAAGCGGAAAAGAATAGTTGCAATGCTTTCAGAAATTGTAGAGTTCTTTAACTCCCAAACTTACCTTGAAAACAAAGGTGAACTTTCTCAACACAAATATTACAATAGTGTTGTTATGTGGGAGAGATTTAGAACATCATTGCTTCCAAGGAACTAAAGATGAGTATCACACAGAAGGCAATAGTAAGGTACCTGCTAGGTGTGACCAAATAAAGAACTCTGAATTTGAACAGGAATAAAGAATGCTGCCAAGGAACAATGCCATTTGTTGCCAATGCCAATGCCATTCCATCACACTCCAGGTTCCCCTTTCAGTCTCCTATAGTTCCACAGGGCTTGCCTTACCGCCACCTAGACCCCCTCCACACCTCTTTCCCACCCACTTCCTTTCTAGCCATTTGAGGGTTCAATGCCTGGGATGCCTCCTCTTGTGGACAATGATAACCTACCAGAACTCATTCCTCAATTATTAACATATTTCCACCTCATCATACACACTCCATCCCAGGGCTTCTGAAGCTCCAGTTACCATTGTTCAAACTCTGTTCTCCATCCCTTACTGATTGTTCCCTTGTTCTCTTCTCCCTCAACCTAACCCTCCCCACCCCAACCTCTCACTTTACATTACTCAACTTTACTTCCACTGTGCCCTCTGAAATCCCTGTTCCATAGGTAACAATCTAGATTTCATCTTAACGCTTTTCCTTTTGTGCTCCTACCATCCTCTTGGACTCTTTGTGTCTGCCTCCTGATGATACAATTTCCCTGGCTACCCTTTCCAGCACTGGTTGTACTTTCATTCACACCCCCTCCACTCACTGGTCCTGGTAGGGGAAGCTGGATTATGACTTGTTGCCCTTGCCACTTCCAGGCTTTCTCTCTACCACTATCACTCAGCAACTCTCTTCCTTTGAGGTTCATTCAATTTATATTTATCATCCAGTCAAAATTCTGGTAGCTGTTGTCTATAGACCTCTAGGACACTATTCTTCCTTCCTTAGTGAATTCAGTCCATCAGTAAGCCGGGCTCGCATTCTTTCCCTCTGCCCTCATACTAGGGGACTTCAACATACGTATTGAAACTCCCCCAAACACCATAATATCCCACTTCCCTAACGTAGTCATTTCCCATGACCTACTTTTCCAGCCCATCCAAAGTTACACACAGAGACTGATACCTTTGACCTTGTTGTCACCTACAAACACTCCACATCCATGTTCATGAACTTTGAAATTCCTTTATTTGATCAAAATCTGTTGTCACTCCGCCTCTCCTTCTTCCTTGCAATTCTAAACCTTGTCCTTTCATACTATGACCTCCAGTTCCTCTACCCCTCAGTTTTTCCCCCCAGACTATCATCCCTGCACTGGCTACACTCTCTTCTCTTTCCCATCCCATTCCATTTACCCAATGGTAAAACAGTTAAACTCTATATTGTCCTCTTCTTGAGTCCTTCCCTCCTTTATCTTATCAAAGCTCTTTTGCCCTGCCAAACCTCAGCTTTGGATTACTCCTACTGTGTACTGCCTTTGCTCCTACATGTGTGCTGCTGAATGAAGCTGGAGAAAATCATGAAATTGTGCTGAACCCTCTACATGTTTATGTTACATAATCTCAACTGGGCCCTCATTGCACCCAGGCAAGCTTTGGTGGGATTAAGGATGTGTAATCCCTAATCAATTTACTGTCTCATTCAGCAATGGGCCTTTTGCAAACCTTTTCATCACTCCTCAAAACCTCTATAGCTTTCCATCCCCCCATCATCTCAGCTGAGAACTTGAATTCATTCTCAAAGAGCTTCATCTTTTCCTCTGTTTGTCATTTTACATCACTTAGCTGTGTAACACTATTTACCTGTTTCACATCAAAGAGGTGGTCCTTCCCTTCTTCTCCGGCAGATTTCCCCTTCTATCATCTTTAATCTCTCATTAATCTTCTACCATTTTTTTGGAGGGGGGAAGGCAGGGCAATTGGGGTTAAGTGACTTGCCCAAGGTCACTTGTCTGAGGCCAAATTTGATCTCAGGTCTTCCTGACTCCAGGGCTGGTGCTCTACTCAGTGCACCACCTAGCTGCCCCTCTCATTAATCTTCTATCATGCACTCTCTACTGGCTGCCTCCCTACTGTCTACAAATTTACCCTCAAAAAGCTGTCATTTGATTGGTCTAGCTTTCATCCTCGATCTCTTTTCTAATTTGTAGCTAAACTCCTTGAGAAGGCTATCTATAATAGACGCCTCCGCTTCTTTTCCTCTTACTCTCTTCTTAACTTGGCAGTCTGGCTTCCAACCTCTTCATTCAACTGAAAATGCTCTCTCCAAAGTTACTAAGGATGTCTTAATTGCCCATTCTAACAGCCTTTTCTTAGTCCTCATCCTTCTTGACCTCTCTTTTGCCTCTGACACTACCCATCATCCTCTTCTCTTTGATACTCTCTTTGTGACACCACTTTCTCCTGGTTCTCCTCCCACCTGTCTGACCTCTCCTTTATTTCCTTTGCTAGATCATGATCTATACATCATGCCCCTCAACTACGGTGGCTCTGTAAGGCTCTATCTCCTGCCCTCTTCTCTTCCTATGCCAATTTCACTAGGTGATCCCATCAGCCCTCATGGTTTCAATGATCATTTCTATGAAATTGACTCATATTTTCTTGTCCAGCCTTAACCTCTTGCTAACCACACTTCTCACATCTCCAATTGCCTATTATCTTGAACTGAAATATGGACATCTTCAACTCAACATATCTAAAACTGAACTCATTATCTTTCTCCCAAAACCCTACCCCCTTCCTAATTTCCCCTCTTAGCTATTCCTCACTCATGATCCACCATCTCCAGTCTGTAAACCATTCCACTGGCTTTTCTCAATACCTGAAGTACTTTCTTCCCCAATCTCTGATTCTTCCTTGAAGACTCAGTTTAAATGAGCACTTCCAGCAGTGTTATCCTGACTCCCCTAGCTAGTGCCACCTCTCATATAACACTACCTTCCTGCTACGTATTTATATTGTATCCTCTGATTTATAAATGTTATCTCCCTCATTAGAACGCAAATTTCTTGAGGGCCAGGGGCTATTTTTTTTCTATGTGTATCCCTTCTTCTCCCTACTCCCTTAAACACATCGCCTGTCACAAAGCAGGCACTTAATAAATGTTTGTTGATTGTGTAATTTGGGAAGGATCACCAAAAAGAGATTACACGTTCATTTGAATGTTTGAGAATATGGTCGTAATGTATTCAACCATATGTAACATGCATCCATTCTTCTGGTTCTGTTCCCCACCCTCATATTGCATTATTTCATAAAGGTCTTTCTATATTTCTTTATGTGCCTCTTTTTATTTTTATTTTGAGGACCAGATCTCTGATTTTATTGGTATAGGGAATTCCCAGGTAAGGAAATTTCTTCCACTAATGAAGATCTGTGCCTGCTTTATCATTTACAATCTTACAGAGCTTTCTGGGGCATTCAGAGGTTAAGTGACTTACCCAGGGTCACACAGCTTTTAGCTTCATAAGAGAAGACAGATGAGGCCAACCCCACTAAAGTTAGTGAAAGGAAAATAAGACTCTGAGAAGAAGCTAACAGGAGGTAAGCTGGCAGGCTGCTTCATGTCCCTATCCCCAACTTGCTACACTAGAGACTTTATGGAGTTTCCCCTTGGGTGAGATCTGGGACTCTTTTGGTTGAGCTGAGTTATCTCACTCCCAATAGGAGAGCTCCTTCACTCTGTATTGCCCACTTCATATTCTCCTGTGTATACTTTCTCTGATTTCTTTTTTGCTACTGACTTGGAAAAATATATTTCTTTGCAAATATTTGTTCTTGTTCAGTCACGGCTGATTCTCTGTGATCCCATTTGGGGCTTTCTTGGCAAAGATACTGGAGTGGTTTGCCATTTCCTTCTCCCGCTCATTTTACAGACAAGAAACTGAGTCAAACAGTGTTAAGTGAATTGCCCAGGATCACACAGCCAGTAAGTGTCTGAGGCTGGATTTGAATTTAGGTCTTCCTGACTCCAGGCCCAATAATCTATCCACTGTGTCACCTAACTGCCATTGCTATTTGCTATGTGTATTTATTGTAGAACTGGTATTTGGTGGGAAAGGGGTCAAACCTTGGATATAAGGCTTGAGGTCTTCCTTTCCCCTTGTTAATGAGCAGCAATCAGAAGTTTAGCCTGAACCTGAAAACCATATCCCCTAGACTAACAATACTTAAGAGAGCAGACAGATTTAATTCTAGCCCAGTATACTTCCTCTCTCTAAGAACAGTGTGGCCAGCTGCTGGCCCCAACCTCCTGTTTCCCCTCCTGCCAAAAATGAAAGTCTCTCTTGAAGAAGCACTGGGGAAGAAGTAGCTAAAGATGTCTGTTTATTCTGCCTCCCTTGGAGTTACGCCATGACACCCTCATGCTACAGATGGGAGAGAGCTTTATACATTTATTTCTAGTTTTTAAGACTAGCTCTCCCCATCCCACCCAAGCTAGAAGTGCAGGGGTTACTCATGGGCCTCATCCTATTACTAATCCCCAGGGAGCTTTGATCTACTTTGTTTTTCCAATTTAGGCTGGTTGGCTCCTCCTTCAACAACCTTTTGCTGGGGGGAGGGGAAGGGCATTGGGAGGACCTTATCATATTAATGCTGAATTTAACCCATCATCAGACTAGCCCACTCATAACTCCCAAGGTAAAAGATCAGACAGCCTCAGCCATAGTGGGTCAGGCCTAGTAGAAGAAGGTTTTAAAAGGACGAAATAATATACATAATATTATAAAGCACTTAGAACAGCGTCTGGTACATAGTAGGTACTACATCAATGCTAGCCAACGAGTGACAAAGAAAACTAAGTATGTTGAAGCATAGTTATCAAAATTTTTTGAAACACAAACTGACAGACCCCAGGTTAAGAACCTCTGTTTTATAGAGTATTTGATATGTTATCTCCCCCATTATAATCCCATGCCCATCAACAGGGGAATAGCTGGACAAGTTGTAGTATATGAATATAATGGGATGCAATTGTGCTATGAGAAATGATGATTAGACAGGTCTCAGAAAAACCTGGAAAGACTTACTTGAACTGATGCAAAGTGAAGTTAGCAGAACCAGAAGAACAGCATACACAGCAACAGCAACATTGTATGATGATCAACTATGGAATGAATGACTTAGCTACTTTCAGCAATAAAATTATTCAAGATGATTCCAAAGGATTCATGATGACAAAAGCTATCCACATTCAGAGAAAGAGTTGATAGAGTCTGAATGCAGATCAAAGCACACTATTCATTTTCTTTAATTTTTTGTGTTTTTTGTGCTTTTGGTCTGTTTCTTTTTTTACAACATGACTAATATGGAAATATGTTTTACATGATTGCAGATACATAACCTAAATCAAACTGCTTATTGCCTTAGGGAGCAGAGAGAAAAGGGAGGGAGGGAGAAAATTTGGAATTCAATTTAAAAAAAAACAAATATTAAAAATTGTCTTTACATGTACTTGGAAAAAATAAAACACTTTTTAAAAAAGAATGTAAGATCCAATATTTTTGCTTTTTTTTTCATGCTATCAGATTAGCCTAATAAATACTTGTTGACTGATTAAATAAACTGAATGACTCTTAGTGACTAAGAATCTATCCGTGATTCCTCAGAAGTCTTTTTGTGCCCCAGTCTTGGTTCTCAGCTATGTTCTGAATTTGTTGTTCAGTCATGTCTGATTCTTTGTGACCTCATGGACCATAGCATGCCAGGTCTTTCTATCTTCCACTATCTTTTGAAGTCTATACAAGTTCATGTTCATTTTTTCCACAACACAATCTATCCATCTCATGCTCTCCTGTCCTCTTTTCCTTTTGCCTTCAATATTTACCAGCGTCAGGGTCTTTTCCAATGAGTCCTATCTTCTCATTACATGGCCAAAGTATTTCAGCTTCAGCTTCAGTATTTGACCTTCCTTCCAGTCAATAGTGTGAATCGATTTCTTTAAGTATTGACTGATTTGATCTCTGTCTATCCAAAGGACTCTCAAAAGTCTTCTTCAGCACCACAATTTGAAAGGGTCAATTCTGTGGTGCTCAGCTTTCCTTACACTTCGACTCTCACAGCCATACATTGCTACTAGAAAAACCACAGCTCTAATTATATGGACCTTCATCAGTAAGGCGATATCCCGGATTTTTAGTATGCTGCCCAGATTTGCCAGATGCTCCTTCCAAGGAGCAAGTGGTCTTTTAATTTCAGTCACTGTCTGCAGTGATTTTTGAGCCCAAGAATATAAAATCTAGCACTGCTTCCATTTCTTCTCGTTCCATTTGCCAGGAAATGATGGGACCAGTTGCAAAACAAACAAATCTTTGTTTGCTTTTTTAATGGTAAACTTCAAGCCACCTTTTACACTCCTCTTTCACCCACATCAAGAGGCACTTTCTGCCATCAGGGTGGTATCATATGCATACCTGAGATTGTTGATATTTCTCTTGGCAACCTTAATTCCACCTTTGATTCATCCAGCCTGGCATTTCACATGATATACTCTGCATATAAGCTAATAAATAAGGTGACAACATGCAGCCTTATACTCCTTTTCCAATCTTAAACTAATCAGTTATTTCATGTTTGGTTCTAATTGTTACTTTGTAACCTACATACAGGTTCCTCAGGAGACAAGTAAGATGATCCAGTACTACTTTCTCATTGAGGACTTGCCACATTTTGTTGTGATCCACACAGGCAAAGGTCTTAGCGTAGACAATGAAGAGGAAGTAGATGTTTTTTCTAGAATTCCCTTGCTTTCTCCATAATCTCAAGAATATTAGCAATTTGGTCTCTAGTTCCTCTGCCTCTGTGAAAACCAGCCTGCCCTTCTGGTAATTCTCAGTTCACATATTGCTGAAACCTAGCTTACAGAATCTTAAGCATGAGCTTGCTGGAGTGTGGAATGAGTTCATTTGTTCGGCAATTTGAACATTTCTTGGCATTGCCCTTCTTTAGGATTGGGGCTTAAACTGATCTTTTCCAATCCAGTGTTGAGTTTTCCAAATTTATTGGCATATTAAGTGCAGCACTTTAACAGAAGCCTCTTTTAGGATTTTAAATAGCTCGGCTGGAATTCCATCACCTCCACTAGCCTTATTGTTAGCAGTCCTTCCTAAGGCCCACTTGACTTCATTGTCCAGGATGCCTGGCTCTGGATCAGTAACCGCACCACTATGGTTATCAGTGATATTAAGATCTTTCTTGGATAATTCTTTTGTGTATTCATGCCACCTCTTCTTAATCTCTTCTGCTTCTGTCTTTTTGTCTCTTATCATGCCCATTTTTCAAGAGGGTTGTGGTTAAACAGAAGATAGAAAGATTAAACATTGACATCTTGGTGTCAGTTAATTTAAATGGACTGGAATGGGTGAATTTAATTCAGGTGATCTCTACATATACTAATGTGGACAAGAATGCCTTAGAAGAAATGGAGTAGCCCTCATAGTCATTAAAAGGGTAAGAAAAGCAGTAGTGAGGTATAATCTCAAAAATGACAGAATGGTATGTTTGAATCTAAGGCAAACCATTCAGTATCACAGTATCACAGTAATACAAGTCTATGCTTCCAAAAACTGATGCCAAAGAGGCCAAAGTTGATCAGTTCTATGAAGACCTACAACACTGAATAGTTCTCCCCCATCCCCTTCCCGCCCGGGGTTTCCTGTTTCTGTCCCACTTTCTTTGCCCTGGCTCAGCATTCTAAAGCAGAATTCTATTCCTTGGGGGAAGAAATGTATAGCATCAGCTACTTATAGTTCCAGAGACTCACCTGGGACTGAAACCAGCGGACAATAAATCAAGCTGCCCAGAAGATGAATAACCCCGATAGGTTCCCTGTAAAGCATGGGACAGATATGTTCCTATGAGCCTCTTTGGCAGAAGCACCAATGGTTTCTTGCTTAAGCCATGAAGCTACCTTTCAGGCTTTCATTTTTATCCACAGGAGTGAGTTTATGCAAATGGATTATGATTTTGCACAAGATATGCAAGAACCTGGCTGGACTGGTCAAAACCTATTGGCTTTTAAATAAATGCCCACAAAGCATTTATCCCATGCTTCATTTGTAGTCTGACACCCCAGCAAAGTATTTTTTTTTATTCTAATCTATCCCATTAAAAGGTATGAAGATAACCAGGATTATTAAAGAGAGACGTGTCTATTCCATTGACCTGATCAAAGTCCAGCTCATTGTCCACACTTTTTTTTTTTCTGTCCTGCTCAGAGCCTTGCCAGCTCATTTCCTGACTCTTAGTTGTTCAAAGGAGACTATTAGCACAGTTGTTTCATGCTTGATCTGGGCTATCTGGCTCAGAGACAAATTCCGGAACCAAATTCTTCCAGCCCCCCTCCCAGGTAAAAAGTTGGTGGGAAGCCAGAGACTTTAAAGAAAATTCTTTCTTTCCTGGAATACAGAATTTGTCCAGTGGGTTTACTTCCTGATTTTCAGGCCCATCCCTGATTTTATCAGTTTGCCTGAGAAATCTCCCTATCTTTATTTCGTCCTTGTATTTAATTTGTACTGAAAGAATTGGAGGAGCAGCCTTAGGGACACAAAAGTCAAAGCACACTATTTTTCTAATGTTTCCCTTACGAGACACAGTATTTGGGCAAAAAAAAAAAGAAAACCCCACATTTTGTATTCTACATGTGTTCCTTCAAATGGAGGACCAGGGCTTGGCCTTTTCTTTCTAAGGCAGATGTGGGGGGAGGGCATAACTGCTGGACTTGGAGCCAGAAAGACTGTAGCTCAAATCTGAACTCAGACACTTATTATCTACAGTCTCGAGGTCACCTGTGGGCCTCTTGGTCCTCAAGTGTGGCTCTTTGACTGAATCTAAACTTCACAGAACAAATCCCCTTAATAAAAGGATTTGTTCCGTAGAACTTAGACTTGGTCAAAAGGCCCAAAAAGCAGGCCCCCGGAAGGCCACATGGGCCAGGTTCCCCACCCCTGCCCTTGGCAAACCTCTATCTGCTTCAGTTTCTTCATCTGTGAATTGGGATAATAATAGTACCAATCTCCCAGCTCTTCTCAAACCTTAAAAGGCAATACTGTATAATGCTAGGGATTATTATTACACAGGTTGGCTAGGCTGTCTCCTAGAAAACCCAGCCAATGGACAAAGTGATTTCTACCTACCCTTGACTCAACTCTAACCTTTCATTCATATCCAAAGTGAGAGTGGTATTGTTTAAAAGACAAAAATAAACCTCTTTTCCCATCTCTATTCCCCAGTCCGGTGACTAAGGGCAGATACTGTATCTCCTTTGTGTCTCCCTGGCATTGTATATACCTACAAGGTATCTAGTAATTATTAACCGAGAATGGCAGGGTTCCCTTCAGGAGAACAGCAAAGCTATAGCCATGCTCTAGGGGCCAGTCATATTCTAAGTTCATCTCTGTTTTTTGGTTCAGAGCTCCAAAACTGGGGAACGAGACATTAGAAGGAAGAAGAGCTGATCTGTCTGACTCTGGAGTATGTGGAATTCTCCTGGTGTCAGTGTAGTCACTGGAGTCAGAGGGCATTTGGATGCTCCTTCGAATTCCTAATACTAGACTGGTAAGTAACCAGGAGGTGCTTTCTTATCCAAACCACAAATGGAACTGAGGAGAAAAGTAAGTCTAAAAAACTTAGCTTGAAAAACATGGGGTCTGGCACTAGCCAGAGAACTCAATTCAATTCCTAAGAATGGGGTTTGACCTAACCCTAACCCAAGGTAGCTCAACATTCCAATATGAAACTATGGTGTTTATACCTTCAGGAAATTCTGGTCATAGAGGTAAGGGAGAAGAAACTCAGAAAGTTGGGGGGGGG
>JAQQSZ010006255.1:0-13642 GCA_028646595.1 Phalanger gymnotis | reverse complement strand
TGAGTTCCAAATTCCCTCCTTTTCCTCAAAGCAATTTGAGATAGGACATACATGTTTAATCATCAAACATTTTCAAATTAGCCATGTGAAAGAAAACATGGAAAAAAAAGAGAAAGAAAGGAAGTGAAATGTAGTATGCTTTGATCTGTATTCAGACTTCATCAGTTTATTCTCTGGAGGCAGATGACATTTTTCATCATGAGTCCTTTGGGCTTATCTTGGATCATTCGTTGCATTGCTGACAATGACAAAGTCATTCACAGTTGTTCATCATACAATACTGCTGTTACTGTGTACATCATTCTCCTGGTTCTGCTCACTTTATTCTGCATCAGTCCATGTTAAGTCTTTCCAGGTTTTTCTGAAATCATCCTACTCATCATTTCTCATGGCACAATAGTATTCCATTACAATCATATACCACAAGTTGTTCAGTCATTCCTCAGTTGAAGGGCATCTCTTCAATTTCTAATTCTTCACCAGAACAAAATGAGCTACTATAAATAACTGTACAAACAGATAATTTTCGTTTTCTTTTAAATTTGTTTTGGATACAAACCCTGCAATGGTATTTATAGGTAAAAGGGGATACATAGTTTGATTGCCCTTTGGGCATGGTTTCAAATTGCTCTCCAGAATGGTTGCATTGATTCACAACTCTACCAACAATGCATTAATGTCCAAATTTCCCCACATCCTCCCAACATTTATCTTTTTCCTTGTCTGTCATATTAGCCAATAAATAGTAATCTGGAGCACTTTTCATATGACTATGAATAGCTTTGATTTCTTTGTTTGAAAAGTGGCTAGTCACATCCTTCAAGCTTTTACCAGTTGAGGAAAGACTTATGTCAATTCTCTATATATTTGAGAAATGAAGCCTTTATCATAGGTGCTTGCTGTAAAAAATATTTCCCCAGTTTTCTGCTTTCCTTCTAATCTTGCCTTTATTGGTTGTGTTTGTGAAAAACTTTTAAATTAAATACTATCAAAATTATCCTTTTTACATTTTGTAATTCTCTCTGTCTCATTTTTGGTCCTAAATTCTTTCCTTATCTGTAGATCTGTTATATAAACTATTCCATGCTCTCCTAATTTACTTATAGTATCAACCTTTATTTGTAAAGCGTGCACCCCATTTTGATCTTATCTTAATATTTAGTGTGAGATGTTAGTCTATAACTAATTACTGCCATATTGTTTTCCAGTTTTCCTAGCAGTTTTTGTTAAATGTTGAGGTTTTTGTCCCAAAAATTTGTATCTTTTGGTTTATCAAACACTAGAGTACTACAATTATTTAGTACTGCATCTTATGTACTTAATCTATGCTAATTATCTACCACTCTATTTCTTAGCCAGTACCAAATCGTTTTGGTGTATCCACTTCATAATACTAGTTGAGTTCTGGTATTGCTAGCCCACTTTCCTTCACATTTTTTCATCAATTCCTTTAATATTCTTAACCTTTTGTACTTCTAGATGAATTTTATCATTTTTTCTAGCTCTATAATTTTTTTTTGTAGTTTGAATGGTTTGGCACTGAACAAATAGATTAATTTAGGTAGAATTGTCATTTTTATTATATTGCCTCTGCCTGCTCATGAGCAATTTATATATTTTCAATTATTTAGATATTGCTTTATTTGTGTGAAAAGTGTTTTGTAATTGTGTTCATATAATTCCTGGGTTTGTGTTGTCAAGTAGACTCTCAAGTATTTTATACTGTCTAAAGTTATTTCAAATGGAATTTCTCTGTATTTATATTGCTGAGATTTTATTGGTTATATATATATAGAACTGTTGATAATTTATGTGAGTTTATTTTATATTGCACAACTTTGTCAAAGTTAATTATTTCAAGTAGTTTTTAATCGATTCTCTAGAATTCAAGATATATGCAAAGAGTGATAGTTTTGTTTCCTCATTGCCTATTCTAATTCCTTCAATTTCTTATTCTTCTCTTATTGTTAAAGGTAGCATTTCTAGTACAATCTTGTTTAATAGTGGTGGTAGTGGGCATCCTTGTTTCACCACTGATCTTGTTAGAAAAACTTTTAGCTTATACTCATTACAGGACATGGTTACTGATGGTTTTGGATAGATACTATTTATCATTTTAAGGAAAATTGCATTTATTGCTTTGTTCCATAGTGTTTTTTAATAGAAACACCTATTGCATTTTGTCAAAGGCTTTTTCTGCATTTATTGAGGCAATCGTATGATTTTTGTTGGTTTTGTTATTGAAATGGTCAGATATGCTGATAGTGTTCCTAATATTGAACCAGCCTTGCATTCCTGGTATAAATCTCACTTAGTCATAGTTTATGATCCTTGTGATATCATGCTTTAATCTCCTTGCTAGTATTTTATTTAAAATTTTTGCATCAATATCCCTTAGGGAAATTGGTCTATAGTTTTCTTTCTCTATTTTTGCTATTCTTGGCTTAAGTATCAGCATGGAATTTGTGTCATAAAGGAAATTTGGAATGACTTGTTTTGGCTGTTTTTCCAAATAGTTTATATCATTGGGATTAATTGTTTTTTAAATGTTTGGTAGAATTCACTTGTGAATGCATCTGACCCTGGGGATTTTTCCTTTGGGAGTTCATTGATGACTTGTTTAATTTCTTTTTCTAGGATGGTTATTTAAGTATTCTATTTCCTCTTCTGTTAATCTGGGCAATTTATATTTTTGTAAATATCCATTGATTTCATTTTGTCACATTTATAGGCATGAAATTGGGTCAAATAGTTACTAGTAATTGCTGTAATTTTCTCTTCATTGGTGGTAAATTCACCCCTTTTGTTTTTGATACCGGTAATTTGACTTTCTTCCTTCCTTTTTTTATTCAAATGAACCAAAGGTTTATCTATTTTATTGTTTTTTTTTCATAAAAGCAGTTTCTCGTTATTTTTTACTTATTCA
Organism: Phalanger gymnotis; assembly: GCA_028646595.1. Taxonomy (NCBI): domain Eukaryota; kingdom Metazoa; phylum Chordata; class Mammalia; order Diprotodontia; family Phalangeridae; genus Phalanger; species Phalanger gymnotis. Next base: position 10,716 of record JAQQSZ010006255.1, on the reverse strand, counting down.
ATGCTTTTCTTATTTTCAATTTTATTACTCTCTTCTTTGATTTTCAAGATTTTGAAATTGGTGTTTAATTGGGGGATTTTGATTTGCTCTTTCTGTAGCTTTTTTAGTTGCTTGCTCAATTCACTGATCTGCTCTTTCTTTTATTCATATAAGTGTTTAGAGATATACCTTTTCCCATAAGTACTATTTGGCTGCATCCAATAAGTTTTGGTTTATTGTCTCATTGTTGTCATTCTCTTTAATGCAACTATTCTTTTTTCTGATTTTTTTCTTTGACCTACCTTTTTTTAGAATTAGATTATTTAGTTTCCAATAATTTTTAAATCTATGTTTCCAACACACTTTATTTAATGTAATTTTATTTCATTGTAATCTGAAGGGAATGCATTTAACATTTCTGCTTTTCTACATTTTGTTGTGACATTTTTATGCCTTAATATATGGTCAATTTTTCTGTGGATGCCATGTGCCACTGAGGAAAGGTATACTTTTTTCTGTTCCCTTTCAATTTTCTTCAGAGGGTTATCACATGTAACTTACCTAAAATTCTATTCGCCTCCTTAATATCTTTCTTGTTTATTTTTTTGTTGGAATTATTTAGTTTTGAGAGGGGAAAGTTGAGGTTCCCAGCTAATATAATTTTACAGTCTATTTCTTCTTCTAATTCATTTAATTTCTTTAAAAGTGTAGATGCAATACTGTTTGGTGTGTATATGTTTAGCATTGATATTACTTCATTTTCTATTGTACCTTTTAGCAAGATATAGTTTCCTTCTTTATCTTGTTTAATTAGATATGTTATTGTATTTGCTATGTCTGAGGTCATAATTACTACCTCTTCTTATTTTTGCTTCAGCACAATAGATTCTACTTCAGCCCTTTACCTTTACTCTGTGTGTGTTTCTGTGTTTCAAATGTGTTTCTTGAAAATAGCATATTGTAGAATTCTGGTTTTTAATTTATTCTGCTGTCCACTTCTGTTTTATAGGTGGGTTCATCCCATTCACATTCATGGTTACGATAACAAACCATATTTTTCCCTCCACTCTATTTTTCCCTTTTTTATCTTTTTCTCTGTCTCACATTTTACCCTCTCCCTCCTCAAAAGTGTTTTACTTTTGACCATTACCTCCCCCAATTTCCCCTCACTTCTATCATTCATCACCCCCCTTTCTCTTATCTTTGTCCCTTTTTGCTTCCTTCTAGGGCAAGATTCATTTCTATGACCAACTGAGTGTGTATGTTATTCCCTCTTTGAGCCAATTCCTATAAGAGTAAGGTTCAAGTGTTGCCTACCACACTCTCTCCATCTCCCTCTCGACTATAATAGCTCTTTTGTGACTCTTTTTTTGTGAGCTAATTACCCCATTCTATCTTTCCCTTCCTTCTTCTCCCAGGGCAATTTTCTTTTTCACTCTTAATTTTTCTTACATGATCCCATCATAGTTAACTCACTTTCACACGCTCTGTCTATCAACATTTTTTCTAATTGCTCTACTAGTTATAAAGATCTTAAAAGTTACAAATGTCATCTTGCCATGTAGGAGTATAAACAGTTTAATCTTATTGAATCTCTTAGGTTTTGTCCTTCCTGTTTACCTTTTTATGCTTTTCTTGCACCTTATATTTGAAAGTCAATTTTTTTTTGTCCAGTTCTGGTCTTTTCATAAGGAATGCTTGAAAGCTCTCTATTTCATTAAATGTCTATTATTTTCCCTGTAGGATTATACTCAGTTTTGCTGGGTAGGTGAGCTCTTTGCCTTCCAGAATATCATATTCTAAGCCCTTGTATTGGTAAATAAAATGGCCTCTTAGCACTCAGTTCAACCAAGTGCCCTTGAAGAGTTTGGCTTTTGTTTCCTTTGATTAATTCAGTGTATTTCATTGAGTCTTACTAGGTACTAAGCTCCAGGCCCAAACCCCTATTAGGTGCTAAGCCTATGTGGGTGTGAAGCTCCCAGGGTGCTAAGGGGAGGTGCTAACTCAAGAGCCAATGATAGGAGCCTAAGTTCTTGTCATTCAGATGACATTTAATGACATCTGAAATGGTATAAGAAGAGAAGGCAGAGCTATTTGTGCAGGGCTTTCACTCGTGGTGGTGGGCTGATGCAGAGACTCTGGGCAGCTGTAGCTAAGAGCCCTCCAGCTTGTAACCCAGATGTTGGGACTTTGTTAAACTCTTGTAGCTATGTACTGGGATTTGAATCAGACAAGGTCTGTCTGTCGATGTTTGCAATTTGTTTGTATTTTGCTCTGAAATTCGGGGTGCTGGCTTTTTCCCCTGAACTAAGTGAATGGTATTTGTATGCTGAATTAAAGTAAGCTTGTCAACCCCTTAACATTGCTTTCCTCACTAAAGCAGATCAAAAGAGCCTGGGCTTTTGCAGCATGCTGGTAGCATGCTTGTTGTTGGGCTTGTGTTGGTCTTTCACTCCCACAACAGCTGCTAGCCAGATTTTTGAAACAGCCCTCTGGTCCTTTGATGTGGAAGCTGATAAATCCTATGTGATCCTTAATGTGACTCTATGATATTTGAATTGTTTCTTTCTGGCTGCTTACAGTAGTTTCTCCTTGACCTGGGAGCTCTTGAATTTGGCTATAATATTCCTGGGACTTTTCATTTTGGGATCTCTTTCAGCAGGTGAGTGTTGGATTTTTTCAATTTCTATTTTACTTCTGGTTCTAGGATATCAGGGCAGTTTTTCTGCAAAACATGTTCAAGTATGATATCTAAGCTCTTTTTTGATCTTGGCTATCAGGCAGTCCAATACTTCTTTAATTATTTCTTCTGGAACTATTTTCCAGGTCAGTTGTTTTTACAATGAGAAAGTTCACATTTTATTCCATTTTTCATTGTTTTGATTTTTTTTATTGTTTTGTAATGCCTCGTGCAGTCATTAGCTTCCACTCACCCAAATCTAATTTTTGAGGAATTATTTTTTCACTGAGCCTTTGTATCTCCTTTTCCATTTGGCCAGTTCTACTGTTTAAGGATTTGTTTTATTCAGTTAATTATTGTGTATCTTTTTCTATTTTTTCTGCTTTCCTTACCAGGCTGATTACTCTTTTTAAATAATTCTCTTGCACCACTCTCATTTCTTTTTCTGCTTTTTCTACCTCTCTTATTCAATTTTTAAAATCCATTTTGAGCTCTTCTAGGAGTTCTTTGTGTGCCTGAAATCAATTCAAATTTTTCTTTGAGGCTTCACAGGTGCTGACATTGCTGTCTTCTTCTAAGTTTATTCCTTCATCCTCTCTGTCACTATAGTAACTTTCTATGGGCAAGTACTCTTTGTTTTTGTTTTTTGCTCATTTCCAGCCTATTTTGTGACTTTTCACTTTATGTTAAAGTTGGACTCTGCTGCTGAAGTGAAGCAGGCACTATCCCAAGGTTGTAGTGTTGGATGTCAGGATCTAGCTGCTGGCTTGCATTGTGGGTGGGACCTCACAACTATCTTGCCTCAGGGCTCAAACCTAGATGCTGGCTATTAACTAGATTATTATCAAAGGCTGAACTATTTCCCACTAAGACATAATATTGATCCATTAAAAAACTAAATAAGAACTTTTAAAACAAATGCTGATATCCTGAATAATTACAAGCTCAAAGAGACATGGAACAAAGAGCTTATGTATGTATACATGTGTGTATCCTCCTTGTTGGTTTTTCTGCTACTGGACTTGTAGTATAAAGGATATTTTCAATGAACCTACAGCAGTTGTTCTTCCCAATATTTTTATTTAAATCCAAAAAGCAGTTATTTTATCCTGTTGCATAAAAGGCTATAAAACATTAATATTAAAAAAACAATAACAAGATAGTAATTTGTGTTGAAGTGGTTGTGAATTCACACTATTCTAAGTTATAATTATATAAGACATGGTAATTGGTTCCAACCCAATGGAAGTAATGGGGTAACTTCACAGCATTCATTATTACCATTAATCAGAGTCTAGCTGTATGGCATTATCTCTAGGCCCCTTACCATCCTGAATAACACTGTCAGGACACTCTCAAACTTACTAACATTCTTTATAAAATGTGGCAATCATAACTGGATACAGTACTCCAGATAGGTTATATTCAATGTAGAGCAAAATAGAATTATCATTTACCTACAGACATTATGTCTCTCAATGTAGCTTGTTTAGCTGCCATAATATATAGTGAAATCATTGAGTTTGCAGTCTGCTAAAATGCCCAGGTCCTTGCTAAACAAACTTTTCCCTTGCCTTACTCACTTTATCTTGTACTTATAAAGTTCATTTTCTTTTAAGTGTAATGCTCTACATTTATCCCTCTTTAATTTCACTGCATCTTATCTGATCTGATATTCTAGTCTAGTAAGAATTTATTGAATTCTGATTCAGTCCATGTTTTGGTGATACTTCTCAACTTTGTGTCTTACGAAAACATAACAAGCATGCCTTTATTTAAACTATTGTTAAATAGCATGGGTCTAATCATAGATTCCCTAGAGCACTTCCCTTGTGACCATAGTGCTTCCAAATAGACTCTTATGATTAAGCCCTTCATCATCAAGGCCTTTATGATTATACTTTGGGTCTGACTATTCAAACAAGTTCTGAAACCACTTAACTGCAATTATCATCTGGCCCATATCTCTCCATCTCTTCCATTAAGAAAACAATATCACTACAATGTTCTGCTACAATCAAAAAAATAATATCAATAACATTATTTTGGAACTCTATCAAAAAAGGAAAATGGGCATGGCCTATTCTTGATGTTGAGATGCTAGCTCTCTGTAATTAATAGTTCTATTTTAAGTGCTCATTAATCATCCTTTTAATAGTAAGCTTTTGAATTTTCTAATAAAGTACCTCAATCTAATGTTTTCAGCCTCTTCTTCAGAGTAGTAGTAGTTAATAATGATACTAGTGATAATTATAACAATCACAGTGTATTGTATTGATTAAGAGTTTTCAAACATTTTGTAAGGATATCTTATTTGGTTTTCATATCAACCCTGTGTGGTAGGTGCTGGTATTATCCCTCCCCCCCACCACCCTATTCCCCCGCCCCATTATACAGATGAGGAAACTGTGCCTGAAAACATTTAAGTGACTTGCTCAGGCACTCACAAATAGAAAGCATCTGAACTTAGATCTTCCTGATGCCAAGTCTAACACTCAAACTTACTGCATTATCTACCTCTCTTGAAAATCCTCCCAACATTTTCCTTATTTCAGGTCTATAGTATCTCTCATTTTTCTGGATCATCCAAAGATTACTTCCAGTGGCTCAGCAGTATCACCCAGTTCTTTCAGGATGTAGTTTGTCTGATTTCTGGTGACTTGAAGTCATCAATGGCAGCTCAGTGTTCTCTTACTATATTCCTTTATATCAGCTTGCTATTAGTGGTTTTGTCTTATCCCTTCTAGTTCAAAGATTGTCCATCTTGCCTGAGGAAAGAGGAAAAAAAATGAAAGTTAAGTAATTCTACTATCTCTCTAGCATCTATTTTCACAATCTTGTCTACTCTGATGCTTTCTCCTTGACTCCTCAATTAGGTACCAAATTTTACTAATCCTAAATATCTGAAATTCATCCCCTTCTTTCCACCCACAAAACAGCACCCTACTGTAGGCCCTCATCACCTCTACCCAACAGTATTGCAATAATTTGCTAATTTGTTTCCCTGTATCATTTTCCCCTCTCCAATTCAGGATTTACATAGTTGCCAAATTAAAATTCCAAAAGCACGTCTGACCATGTTACACTCTGACTTGTAAAGCTCCAGTGGTTTTCTGTTGCCCCTGGAATAAAATATTGTTTCTGAATTAATGTGCTCTGTATTCCAGCAAAACTGGCCTAATTACTATGCCCCTAAACACAACATTCCATTCCTATGCCTTTATACGTTTTGTGCCCCTTACTTGGAATATACTCCCTCTTACCTCTATATCTTAGCATCTTTAACTTCCTTCAAGGATCAACTCAAATGTTAGCCTGCTATTCAAGCAGTTGACACCTTCAACATGCCAGACACTATACTAAGAGTTGAGAATACAAAGAAATGCAAAAGACAGTCCCTACTCTCAAGGAACTCACAGTCTTATGGAGCAGACAACATACAAACAACTATGTACAATCTTAATTCATAGAGGATAAATTTGAAATAATCAAAAGAGGGAAGGTACTAGAATTAAAAGGGATCAGGAAAGGCTTCTTGTATTATAGTATATGCCCCATCACTTCACCCCTTATAAAAGGTAGGTTTTTAGGTGGGCCAGGAGGCAGAGTTGAAGAGGGAGAACATTCTAGGAAGGGAAGCAGACAACATTCCAGGCATCTGGGACACATTGAAAATGCCCAGAACTGAGAGATGGAATGTTGTTGTTTTTTTTCAAGTAAGAGCAAAGAGGTCATTGTCACTGGATGGCAGAATACATGGGGTTTGGGGATGTAAAGTATAAGAAGAGAGTAAAGTTTCAGGGGGAAGCGGGTTAAGAAGGCTTTTGAATTCTAAACACATGGTTTTATGTTTTATTCTCAAGATGACAGGGAGCCACCAGATTTTGAGTGGAGGAGAGGGGCCATAGTGTGAGACCTGAGTTTAGGAAGATAATCTTGACAGCTAAGTAGATGATGGGACTAGATAGATGTATAGTAATAGGCTAGAGGTGAGATGATGGGGACCTACACTAGACTAGGTATAATATTAGAGGAGAGAAGATGTTATGTAAGACATCTTAGGAAAGTAAAATCGACAGGCCTGGGAAACAGTTTAGATGTGGGAGAGTAAGGAGTTGGAGATGATGCCTACATGTGAACTTGGGTAACTGAGGGGATAGTGGTACCTTCAATAATGATAGGGAAGTTAGGAAGAGGAAAGGGTTTTGGAGAAAAGATAATGAATTCCCTTTAAGATAGGTAGAGTTTAAGTATCTACAGGGCATCTAGTTCAAAATGCTTTTTAAAATGTCAATTGGGCCCTCACTGCTGAAAAGCTGAGCCTTCACCCTGAGACCCCGCCCCAAGTCCTTGGCTGCTTACTGCGCCCTCCTTCCCAGACACCCTACATCCGCAGCATTCAGCCATTATCACTCTTGATTGCCTTTTCCTTTCACCAGGGGCTCTGTGCATCGTCACCCCTGCTGCCTTTGCCTTCAACAGCTGTAACTCAAGATTTCGGGGGCCCCATCCTTACTCCATGCCTCTTTTTCGCACCCTAGCTCTTCTTATATCCTCATCAGGTCGCTTATTTTACACTCACTTACTTCTCCGGGCTGCTTTGGGGGAAGTCATCGCTGCAATCCCCCTTTTGGGTTTTGCTGCACTCCATTCTGCATTGACTGCACCCCCTTTTTGTTGACTTTAGCTCTGTGCCTAGTGCCTTTTCCCTCCATTCCCTCTGTAGCCTCTGGTGCTCCCGCTCCTTCCGCAGGGCATCGCACCCGAGAATCCAAGGGAAAGCCTCAGGCCAGACTGGCTTGGGTCCCTGGGGGTCTTCCTAGCCCATTGCGCATCAGCTTTCCCAAAGGTCCCCCTATCCAGCGACCCTGCTAGCGCCCTGCCTCCCTGCCTCTCGTCCCCCTTCTCCAGGCCTGCCTAGCCCCCCAACCCCAGAAATGTTCAATGAAAAGAAGACCCGTGGGCAGGTGTTGGAGGAATGCAAAGAGTTAGTGCCGACCTGCAGGCTCAGGTTCATGGGCCATACCGGAAGCAGTTGGGCCTTCATGCTCCTCTTCTACCTCGTCTTCTAGAGGTTTTTAACGGCTTTGTTCACACTTACCCTTTGGGTCATGCTGCAAACTGTCTCATACCAGGACCAGTTTGCAACACCGGGCATGATGATTCTTCCCAAGACAGAGAACCTTGAGGTTCTGGTCAACCGCAGTGACACCAAGAGCGGGAACCAGCATGTGCTCAATAAATTCCCAGAGCCCTACAATGACTCAATCCAGGCCCAGGAGAATGATGTCTGCCACCCGGGGTACTATTATGATCAACTGAACAACGGAGTTCTCAACTATCCCAAGTGGCCTTATTGCTTCAAGAGGACACAGCTGGGTGACTACTCAGAGCTTAGCAACCCTACCCACTATGGCTACAACACTGACCAGCCCCTGCATCTTTATGAAGATGAACTGGCTCATCAACTTCTATGCAGGAGCCAATCAGAGCATGAATGTTACCTGGGCAGGGAAGCGAAATGAGGATGCCAAAAATCTTGGTGACTTTATTATGTTCCCTGCCAATGGCAACATTGACCTGATGTATTTTCCTTACTATGGCCAGAGGTTCCATATGAATTATACCCAGCCTCTGGTAGCCGTGAAGGTCATGAATGTGACCCCCCAACTTGGAAGTAAATGTCCAGTGCAGAATTAATGCAGTCAATATTGTCACTAATGATGAGCTGTGACAAGTTTGCTGGCCAAGTAACCTTCAAACTCCAAATAGTAAAAAAAGACCTGAGTCTACCCACTGCAGCTCTCCCTTTTTCTCTCTCTGTCCCTCAGGGCTTTATGGAACAATGCCTCCTTCTCTGCCTGAGGTCCTTTCCCACTTGTTCCTCAAACAGCTCCTTGCCTCAAAGGTACAACAGAGCTATAATTCCATCCACACAGTCTCAACTCCCATCCCTGTAGCCACCTGGAAGAATACCTTCTCCTGCTGTTGGTAGGCAAGAGGTTTAGAGCAGGGAGGCCATCTTTTGCCCTTTGACTGACGAGTTTGTTTCTAATGCCATCCAGGTCCTCGTATGACTACTGGTGAAATACTCCTACAATTACCCCTACTTCCCTCCTTTTTCTTATTTCTATGGACTCAACAAATGCTCCCTCTTCTCAGTTTTCATGTTTTTCCTGGTAGTAGTGGTGAGACTGTCCTGTTGATGAGGTTTGGGGTTGAGGGGTGCTCGAGACCGCAAAATACCAACACACTGGGTCTTGCCAAATGAATTCGACTCAAGCCTTCTCAGGCAAGGAAAAACAAAGTTTATTGAGGATTTGCCATATTGGGTAGACTCTTAGTGAGCCTGAGCTAATGCCAGTGGACCAGATTCATCTGAACAGAGGCAGATTGAATCTGAGCACCTTCGGGAGGCAAGATGGAGATTACATATAGAAAGATTGTGGGAGGGATCTAGGGGTGGTTAAGTAGTCTGGGGTGACTAGAGGAGGAGTTTAGGGAGGGTCTTGAGGAGGAGTCTAAGGAGATCTTGATGGGACTAGGGTGACTAGAGGTCAAGATTCCAGGAAACAAGAGAATGGGATTTTGATGGGATCAAGGGTGGGAAGCTGCTGAACAATAAAGGGCTAGGCCAGGTCCAGAGAGATTAGATAATAAAAAGCTTATAGCCTCAGGTGAAGGCCAGATCTAGTGGGAAGATTCAAATGGAGTTCAAGGGGGTTCCCAGAGACTGTATCCCATCTGGTTCATGGGGATTCCCAGAGACTGCACCTTCCTCACTGTCAGTGAGGGTGACTCTTATAATTACAAATGGGTCTCCCCTTTCTTTTTCACCATCCATCTTAGTGACTTGAGGATAAGATATTTGGGAACCTGTCTTGGGCCCTCCTTTCTCTCAAACTTAATAATCCTACTCTTTTTCCCCATCTGCTCTCCTCACCAAGAGTTCTTTAGGTGGCCATTTTTGAGTTGAACATGGGGTTTGTCTAACTCTTTTTCCCTCATCTGTTTTCGATACCCCACATCTTACTGAAGCCTTTAAATTGCCATTTCTATGTCTCCTTGTTCTTCCAATTCCCTATCCCCTTCTTCATAAAGTCTGAACTGAAAAACTGGGTGTCCTCTCCCCTTCCTTGGGCTCTAAACAGATGTATTTAAGAATGGGAATGCCATTTTGTTTCTTGACTGAAAATTCACAAACTCTTTTCCTACCTCATTCCTTTCTGATACTTTCCATAACCTGGTGTCTGCTGCTCCTTTCAAAAGACATTTGGACATATATTCAGTCAGTTTTATCTCTACATAATTTCCTTATAAACATTTCCCTAGAGCGTTCGCCCCCCCTTTCCCTGTGCTCCCCATTCTAGTTCTTCTTAGCAAATCATTGGCTAATTACTATTACTCCCTTTCCACTTAACATCAACCTGAAAGTTTTAAATCCCTCTCTCAATTTGAAAATGACTCTCCCCTCCAAACCACCTCTGCCTTTTTAGCCCTGTAATTCCCATAACATGCTTAAAGAGACCCCTGCTCAGTATTATTTTTAATCACAGAGGTGTTTTAATATTCCCTTTCCTCTTTTCCATCCCAAATTTATCCTCTATTAATGCTGCACTCTCCTCTTCCTTGGATCTGTACATTTCTCTTGAAAGCAGACAAGAACTGTGTTCAAATCCTGCCTTTCATGCTTACTACCTGTGTGACCATGGGCACATTTCTTTTTTTTTTTTTCTCTTTTCTTTTTTATAAATTTTATTTAATATGTTTAGTTTTCAGCATTGATTTTCACAGGAGCTTGAATTACAAATTTTCTCCCCATTTCTAACCTCCCCCCCCACTCCAAGATGGCATATATTCTGGTTGCCCTGTTCCCCAGTCTGCCCTGCCATCTGTCACCCCACTCCCCTCCCATCACCTTTTCCCTTCCTTTCTTGTAGGGCAAGATAAATTTCTATGCCCTATTGCCTGTGTATCTTATTTTCTTGTTGCCTGCAAAAACTTTTTTGTTTTTGTTTTTGAACATCTATTTTTTAAAACTTTGAGTTCCAAATTCT
>JAQQSZ010006254.1:0-13643 GCA_028646595.1 Phalanger gymnotis | reverse complement strand
TTCCTTCCTTCCTTCCTACCTGCCTTCTTTCCTTTCTTCCTTCTTCTCCTCTCCTTCATCTCTCTCGCCTCCCTCATCTCCCTCTTCTCCCTCATCTCCCTCTGTCAACATAGGGAATAATACTTGTAGGGACTCTTCCCAAAAGAATATAAATTGTGATCAATGAAATCTTACAAGATTTTTCAGGGTTTATGGGCTAGACTTATCTTTTTCTCTCTCTCCTATTTATTTATTCTGTCATTAAAAAAAAAAAAACTGGGACAATTAACTCATTTGCCCCATGTACTTTTATTGATGAGTTCTTGAAATATAGCTTTGAAAAACCAGGCTTTGACAAAGCCCATTGGGACTCAAATGGAGTTACTTGACCTAAACCCAAATCATTCTGTCTCTCACTGATTGGCCAACAACAGGTCCCAGTCCAAGCCTCACTTGGTCAATGGGTTTTGATGGCTCAGAGTGAGGGTAAATAGCAGTTGTTTCTGTTTTGACCAGAAACCTTAAGAGTCTTCCCCTCCCAGATTGATTTGTTTTTGAATAAGTAAAAGAGGCCATTTATTACTTCATTTCTTGCTTAGCCTTAATCACTGAATGGGTGTTGTCTCAAACAAACTGAGACCTGGGAATGACCTTAGCCTAAAAAAGCCAAGGTCTCCCACTATATCAAGGCCATCTTCAGTCATCCTGATGTACATCTTGCCTCTGGACACAGATTTAACAACTAGTTCTTTGGGGGAGGGGGAAATATGCATGACACACCTGTGAATTCAATTCGCATTAAGATTTTCTTCCTAACTTCCCTATCTCTAAACAATCAACAAAACAATAAAGCCCTGATTTATAGAAGCACTTCTGAGGTGTGAATATTCACATTAATATTTTATCTGTCAACCGGAGAGATAGTATGATTTGGGTCTAGCATACCTGTGACATTAGAGATTATCTGATCTGACTGCCTCATTTTAGTCAGCCAGTCAATTAAGATATGCCTGGAGCATATAAGGGCATTTAGGTAGTGCAGTGGATAGAGTGCTGGGCCAAGAGTCAGGAAGACTCATCTTCCTCAGTTCAAATCTGGCCTCAGACACTTACTAGCTGTGTGATCCTGGGCAAGTATAATGTTAATGAAATAGGAAGATCTTCCCCATCCATTAATAGGCCTATGCGACCACTTGTGTTCAATCACAGATGTCTTGCTGTTTTGAACTTTGGCCCAGCTCACAGCTGTGATACATCCTGAGTCATGTAGAGCCCATTGGGGGAGAGACTTGACTAAGGAGGAGTTTGCTTACTGGTACTAAACTAATTAGGCACTGAGTCATGAGGATTGTGATGCCTTCTGACTGTGAGAAGTGTATATATATATATATATATATATATATATATATATATATGTATATGTATGCATATGGAGAGAGAGGTTGGTATTTTGCTTTGAGGGTTCATTTATTAGAAGGACCTGTTGATTCCCTGGAAGGTACTTTAAGTATCTACTTGTTCAGAGCCCCCCAACTACTCAGATGTATCTGTGCTCCCCCAATCCAGTGGTGTGTGTAGGTGGTTGTATTTCTTTAGTCAGACAGCTGGAGCCCTGTCTGTTGGTCTTTATGCTAATTTCTCTGCTTGTATTTTCTCCACATTCAGGGTACTAACCTTTCCCCTGAACTAATGAATGTAATTAAAAGAAGATTGCTAACCCCTTTAAAAGCTATCTTTCCTTCAAAAGCAGATCAAAAAACCTGTGCTAGCAGGCCATCCTGGATGTGCCAGGATGATTGCAGTTACTGCCAAGTGACTTAACCCTGTTTGCCTCAGTTCCTCATCTGTAAAATGAGCTAGAGAAGGAAATGACAAGCTACTCCAGAATTTTTGCCAAGAAAACCCCAAATGGTGCCCCAAATAGTTGGACATGACTGAAGAACAACAACATGTGCCTGGTATTCTACATAAACACCGGAGAGAAAAAGAATGGTGAGAACATGGTTCCTGCCCTCCAGGAGCTCATATTGTGAGTTATATTGTAATTCATAAATGCTAAAAGTGACATTGACACTTTCCTGAACAAGTTATGTCAGAGTCTTGCAATGTATGAAATTATATCTAAACTTCATTAAACCTAGTTTACTATGCTACTTACTTCTAAAATATACATATAATATTTTATTTTATAAATATATTTTACAAATTATATATAATATAATATACATTTAACCCATCTCTGAGTTTAAAATTTTAAATATTGCGCAAGATTTACCTACAATATGGGGAGCGAATAACTGGTCAGCCGGCCACACATCTTGGGAATTAACATAGATGAAATGAGACTCCCTTACTTGTCAATCAGGATAAGTTCATAATCCAGTTTTATATGCCCAAGCTGCCAAACCACAGCCATGGAAACAGATCTGGTACCCTAACCCAGCCAGAAGAGTAACAGAAAGAATGTCCCTGGAAAAATCCCAGTCACTTGGCCCCAACTCCTACTGACAAGTTTCTCTGTCAAAAAATTGGGGCTCGGTCAAGTGGACTATTTATGATTTTCAATCGCTTGTGCTGCTGTTCTTTATTGTCAATCATTCAGAGTTTGCTCTGTTTTTATTTTGAGTCAGTTTAAACAGATCATTCTAATCTCCATGTTCATATGAATGGCTTTTTGCAACTTCTCATCTAATCCTTCGTGCTCAAGTTTATGAAGTGGATAGCAACCTATTTGGAAGGATCAAAGCCATTTACCTCATCACTACTGACTCAAGGCAAACTGAATGACAATGTCTTTGTAAATGGGTCAGAATCCATTTCCAAAACTTATGATGGAGTGTTAACCATGCTACTCTTTGATCATATAAATGTACCCATGTATTATTAAAGCAATCAGGGAGAAAGTAATAAGAGCCAGGCAGTCCTATTATAAATTAAAGTTGTCTGGAATTCACCAGTTTGGATCCCTACTGAGAAAATAAAGCTCGATAATCGTCCAAATGATTCCTCACCCTCTGAATTTTGATTCAATATGCTGATTCATTCTGATTCACAAGAGTGGGGCCAAACTCAGAACAATATCTGCCATTTCCTTTATGGCTGAGTATGAAGCTGGCCTCAATATAACCATCATTGTCGTGTGTGATGAGAACCAACAGAACAGTTCTTCTGTTCCAGTCAGTGTCTCTTGTGTAAACTTCTTTGGATTCTCCTTTGTCAAAGATCTGAAGCCAGGAGAGGGCCCATCCAAATGTTTAGGTGGATTGGTCTCCTCTGCAGAGAACATTTGTACCCAACAAATAGGCTTAGGAAATGACTCACCTTCATTAAAGTGCTATTCCAAAAGGGACGACCAAAATCCAACTGTGACAAGTACAATAGGGACAGAATGCAGGCTAAAATCTTTGATGTTAAAAAAAAATGCTGAATAACTAAACATATTATTAAAGAAAGAAAAGAAACATCCAAGGAATTGTGGGCGGTAGTTCACATCATAAAGAAAAGCCAAAGCCAATTTTAGAGGAGAAAACATGTAGAGGGGAAGAACATAATGCTCCTATAAGTGAACATATACCCCTTGACTATCCCAATTCCAAGGCCAGGAGAGCTGTTTGCATATGAAATCTACACATTAAAAATGCAAACAGATGAATCTCCAACATCTTGAATCACACTGTGTTTTTCTCTCTTTGCCAGATTTTAGCAGCTATGATTCCTACTTGAGCATGTGCTCACAATAAACCAAAAGAGGAACCTGACTCTTGCTTGAGGCTCACTCATGGTTTGGTTGCTCAGTTTTGGATGGATATTAAAATAAAATCTGCATTTTATCTTTGCAGTAATAGGAAAGTATTCCATATTACTTTGAAATAGCTCTTCACACTCTATTTTCTGTGGTGCATGGTGCTCAAATCACCTATAAGTCGGGTTTTTAGGGGCTCACAGAAACATTTTGGTTATGAGAACATTATTTAGTGAGCTATAGTATTCTATGCTCTCTTTGAGAAATGAGAATTTGGTGTCTCTTGGGGTTGTGGAATCTGGGGACATTTTCTAGTAAAAGTAAACTCTTTGAGGGTTTGGACTGCTTAGCTTTCATCTTTGCTTTACTGGGATCCTAGCACAGCACATCACACATAGTAGATGCGTATTAAATGTGTACAGATTTGCAGAATCCCCACCATCCTAAGATTATTGCACCTACAGCTGGGAGTTGAAAGACCACCTAGTCCAGGGAGTCTTAACCTATTGTTGGTGCCCCTCTGCCACAGGATACTGAGATACATTTCAGGAGCTCCATTAGACTTGGATGGAGAAACATTACCTCCTTATTTCAACAGTTGTTTGCCACTGTAATCCTATACACTTAAAACATTATGCCAGGGAGTCCATAGATTTCACCAGACTGCCAAAAGAACAATGGAAGAAAATAAGGTTAAGAATGCCCTAATCTAGCCCAATAGCCACAGTGTTATTGCAAATGCAATACGTGGTAATATATTTGAAGTGATGCTTTAAATTTCAAAGAAAGGTTTCTCCTAAAAGAGTCCATTTCTCTTGTCATCAATATCATCAATCAACACGGATCAATCAGCGAGTATTTGGAAAGTGTCCACTATGTGCCAATGAGGTGTACTGCTAACCACTAGGGGTACAAAGACAGAAATGCAAGTTCCTGCCCTGAAAGAGCTTGCATTTTAAAGGGTAAGATAATTTTTAGGCATATAAGCACACACATGATTAAAAAACTCTCATTATCAGGAGGATGAACACCACTCCCCCCCACCCCCTCTGTTATCCCTGTGCAGGAGAAGTACCCAAGATCCTGAAGTTCGGGTGTCAGTCTTGAAGATGCTCCATGGGGCTAGTCACTAATATAGTTAGGTTGTCTTCTCTTCATCGAACAAATCACATGCCAGTCAATCACATAAGGAACTAGTGTCTAACTAAGTCTTGTGGGTAGGCTAAGATTATTAAATGCCTGTTAAAAGCACACCAAAAGTAGTGACCGCGGTATAATTTTGTCAAGAGAATGAAAGAGAACATCTTCACTCAAAATGGAAAGCCCATTTCTTCTTTTTTACCCCTTAATCCTATGTGTCTCTTTTATGTACAGGCCTGTTACACGCATGAAACACAGCACAGCCCGTGGAAGACAAATGTGGGAAATGCGGCGTGTTATGAAGTGATGAAAATACAGCGTGGCACCTTTTAGTAGTGCAGGTACCTTGATGCTTTCCCTTGAATTATTACGCAGTTTCTTCCATAATGTATAAATCAAAACTTCTACCCTTAAAAATATCTTAGGATGAAGACAAATATGATCAGGCCACTTCTTTTCAAAGTCAATTCCTAGGCTGGAAGAGCTATGCAGCCCCGAGATTTACTCATAACCCTTTCCAGCCAAAGGCAAGATTATTGACTGATTACAACTTTAAGCATAAATCTTTGCCAATAAATCTCACCCAGTGAAATGGATTTAGAGAGAAGCCTTTGGCGTTGTCATGGCCATTGCAGTCTTTTTTTTGATGGAAAAGTGATTAACATGTAACGTTTGCAGCAGGCATCGCTGCATCTCTCATTAAGGTGCTGACAGTATTTTAAGGATAATAATCTATATATCTATGGTTCATGCACCATAATGAAATTAAATTAGGCATGAAAAGCTGAAAAGTAAGTGCAAACTTGCTAATTTACAGAAAGCCTTTTATAATGGCTTTATTTGTTAGGTTTAAAGATTTTCTTCTGTATTTGTTGTCACTTAGGCATTGTTCAAATTGTGGTGATTTATTTCCTGCAACAATCCAGCATTTATTAAGCCCCTACTGTGGGGCACACATTTAGAAATCACTAAATATTTCTTCCTTTTCTAACTATTAAAGTAGCCTTTAGATTCTTATTCTTTACTTTTCCTAGATCTGCTGTCTTCCATCTGTTTCCATTAAGGTAACAGACACATAATTTAAATTTAACTCTAGAGTGCCCTGACTACCAAAACTTACTACTTATTCAATATATAGAAAGCAAAATGATATGCGTAGGGGAAGAAAGGTGGACAGTCTGATTTCTTTGGCATTGGTACCCCACATTGTGGGAGCTCCTTCCATCATGGAGATTGTTACCTTGTCTGTGCTACCATTTGTTGTTGTTTAGTTATTTCAGTGGTATCTGACTTTCCATGACCTCATTTTGGGTTTTCTAGGCAAAGACACTGGAATAATTTGTTATTTCTTTCTCTGACTCATTTTTCAGATGAGGAAACTGAGGAAAACAGGGTAAAGGGACTTGTCTGAGGTCACACAACTAGAAAGTATCTGAGGCTGGATTTGATAAGTTTTCCTGACTCCAAGCCCAGTACTTTGTGCACTATAGTGCCACTTAATTGTAGACACTAGCCTGGGACACAGATATGAAGTGACTTGTCTATGGTGACACAACCACCACATATATAGGACAGGACCTGAACCCATTACTTTCCTTCTTGCCTTACTTTCCTTCTTGCCCTCCAAGTCTTGTCCTTCTTCTACTGTGCTATGAGACAAGGAAATGTGATTTTATATAAACAAGTTTCTTGTATGGCAGTAAGAATGGCCATGCATCTTATCACAATTCAGCAACAGACGGACAGACATTTTCTAAGTTTGCATGTTCGCCTGCGGATTGTTAATCATTGAAGGTTTACATTTAAAGTCACACTGGTAGCTAATACAGTTCTCCTCTCCCTTTCATCTGCAGAGATCTTCCTCCATCTCTACATACACACACACACACACACACACACACACACACACACACACACAGCTAGCATGAGGGAGATCTTTGAAGCCATTAAAGTTAGGTTTCAGTGGCCCTATTATCTTCTGTTATCACTTTACCTAATGTTACCCAATATAGTGCTCACTTGATGGCATTACTGCAAAATCTAAGACTCTCATACTTGGAAGAGACAGCATCTATTCCCAAATGCACCTGTAGAAAAATGCCATCTACTAGAACCCCAACAAGTGCTCCTACATCTGTCATTTGAAGATCTCTCATCGGAGTACCCACTACCCATGTATTCTTTTAAAATACTTTTTATTGATATCTTTTGTTTTTATATCAGTCTTTCCTTATGTCATCTCTCTATAAGTTGTCCCTTATAACAAAGGAAAAAAAAGGTTAAAGAAAATCAATTGGTTCTGGATGTGGAATGGTGTAGGCCAATCATTCCCTTCTGTCTTCCAACCTCTCTACCACCAACTCTTTGTTGTGGCTCGGTTGCTTTTAGTCATGTCTGGACTTTTTGTGACCACATTTGTGGTTTGCTTGGCAGAGATACTGGAGTGGTTTGCCATTTCCCTCTCGAGTTCATTTGACAGACGAGGAAAGTAAGGCAAACAGGGAAGGTGTCTTGTCCAGAGTCACACAGCTAGGACATGTCTGAGGCCAGATTTAAAGTCAGGAAGATGAGTCTTTCTGACTCCAGGCTTCTCTCTCTATCCACTGCATCACCTAGCTGCCATCTCCCTTCTAGCAATACTCACAGAAGCAGTCATCATCGGTTTTAGCTACTTAACACTTTCTTCTCTTTCTTCCTGTTTTTTGCTTTTGTGTTTTGGTTAATTGAGCTCACATAATAAGTGAACTCCAGAAAAGTGAAGCATTATTTATTGTGTTTGACCTACAGAAAGTTCTGTGGCTATGATTATAGAGCCAATCTTCTAAGGAAATCAGAAGAACAGAGCACTTATTCACAGATGCAGTTGAAGTATAGGTTACTCTCAAGGTGGATTACTTTGAATCACAAAGCAATTTTTTGGTGTTTAAAAAAACAAACAAACATGACTTTGCTTATTTTTTTTGCATCTGCTATTTATTTATTTGGGGGATTTGCAAACCATTAAAATCTGAATTTGAAAATCTCGTCAAATGTAATTTTAGTTTAGTTTAGTTTAGTTTTTCATTTGTGGTGGCAAATGTAAGAAAATAGTCTGTGACCCAAGCTTGTCAAAATTAAGATAAGGAATTTTACCCAAAGAGGAGAAACACTTTTACCTAAAGTTGACACACCTCAGCAAATTCTCAAGCTTGGCATATTATTGCAGTATTATTGTCTAGACTTGGCTTCAACTTCTAACTTTAGATTCTGGAAGTGAAATAAAATAGGAAAAGCAATTTCCAATCCAGTGGCTTTCATGATTCTTATACACCTTACATCCAAGGCAAACTAAGATCTCATTGCTTTTGGCCAGAAGAAATTTTTAAGAAAAACAATTCTAATTCAGCTCCAAAGTGAGAGACAGTGCTGAAGCAGAAAGAATCCTGGGCCTAGGTTTAAGCCTTGGCTCTACCAATTCTGTGTGAACATGAGCCAATCCCTTATACTCTCTGGGCTTCTCTTTCTCCTCTTCTGTAAAAGGACATGGATGGAGAAGATCATTTCCAAGGGCCTTTGCGATTCTGACATCCTATCACTCTGTGCCCACCTCTCCACCCTTTCTGGGTTTGGAAAGTCATGTTTAAATGACCTGGTCATTGTCAAATTTTAGGTTGGCTTTTTCTTTCTCCAGATCTCCTGGCTTTGGAACAGGAGAAGTATTAGTTTACATCTGCTTTTTGACAGTAAGAGTACAGGTACGTCAGTTTTTCAGTCAGTCCAGTAGGTTTTGTTAAGTATCTCCTATAGTGCAGGCATTGTGCCAAGCAGCCGATGTGCTAAGTCTATTAGGATGACAACACTCATCGCAACCTAAATCCTATACCTTTCAAGAGGTTATTGGATTTTGTAGCTTTCCATTGTAACTTTGCCTCACAGCCAGAAAGCAAAGACCCCCATTTTAGAGAAGTTTTCATGTCCTCCCTTCTCTCCATTCCCACAACCACTACCTTATTGCATGTCCTACTCACCTCTTACCTAAACTATGGAAATAGCTTCCCAATTGGTCTCCCTCTAGCAATTTTCTCCTTATCCAATCTATTCCCCACACAGTTAAGAACATGATTTTCTGAAAGCCAGGATGAAACATCACTTCCTTACTCCATAAACTCCAGTGGCTCCCCATTGATGCTAGAATTAAATATTACTCATTTTAAAAATTTTATCTTTTAACTTTTCTATTTTTGTGTAAGTTTTATGGGCTGATCTTGTAATTTCATTAATATAAAGCAGAAGTTCTCAAAGTGTGGTGCAGGGACCCCCAGGGGTTTCTCAGACTCTTTCAGAGGGTACACAAACTCAAAACTATTGTCATAATAATACTTTTGGCTATTATTGTACAGTTGTGTCCAACTCTTCATGACCCCATTTGGGGTTTTCTTGGCAAAGATACTGAAGTGGTTTGTTATTTACTTCTCAAGCTCATTTTATAGATGAGGAAATTAAGGCAAACAGGGTGAAAGGACTTGCCCAGGGTCACATAGATAGTATGTGTATGAAGCTCACTCTAGGCCCAGCATTCTATCTACTGCAGCACCTCGCTACCTATAATAATACTAAGATATTTTCATTTCTAATATGGTAAATATCACTAGATATAACCAATATATACAAAAGCATTCTGGAGGGGGGAGCCCCTCAATAATTTTTAAGAGTAAAGTGGCCCTTGCATGAACACATTTGAGAAATGATGATAAAAAGAACTTCCAAGGGAGGAGACTCCCTCTCCAGACGTAGGTCAGCACCTTCTCTGTAACTTGGGAGGTTTAGACTGCTGCCTGGAACACTAAATGTGGCATTTCTGCAGCCCAAATGTATCCAAGGAGAACCTTAAAGCCAGATCTTCCTAGCTGCGAGGAGAACTCTTTATGCACTAAGCCACACTGCCTTTCAAGATTTATGACATACATAGCATTAGTGCTCTAATAATTGTATATAATTTATTAATAAATATACAAATAGTTCATCGCATGTTGAATTTTGTTTTAACTGATTAAAAAAAAGTGCAGTCCTCTGCTTTGTTAGGAAGAGCCCCAAGCCCATCAGAGAATGTATCATCGCTAAAGCAATTTACAAATGAATGCAATGGTGATGGTGAGGAATATGTGGGTAACAACAAATATAAGGTGGCCTTGTAGGCTCATTGTGGCTTAAACACATTCTACTCGATCCTGTAGAGGTTTAAATGTGTCTTTTTCAAATGATTACCATTTCAGCATGCATTTTTCATTCCTTCTTCTTCCAGAATTCTGATTAAGTTCATGAAAGCTCTTACAAACCAACCCATTAAATGCTTATTCCAGATGGCTCTGTCTTTGACCACTCTCCTCAGCTCCCCTTCCTTCCTCCAGAACAATTAGAGTCTAGTTCTGAAAACATTAAGGGTTTGTGCATGTTGCACATAGATAGAATAATACACTACTTTTTAAAACCCGTTCTGATCAGAGAGGTCTACCATTTAACTTAGCAATGATAATAGGAAGGAAGAAGGAGGGAAGGAAGGAAGGAAGGAAGGAAGAGAAGAAGGAAGGAAGAGAAGAAGGAAGGAAGAGAAGAAGGAAGGAAGGAAGGAAGGAAGGAAGGAAGGAAGGAAGGAAGGAAGGAAGGAAGGAAGGAAGGAAGGGAAGAAGGGGAAAGGAGAAGAGAGGAGAGGGAGAAGGGAGGGATGCTGATTTTTCTGGTTTTTATTATTAATATTTTTTAATCTATAAAATGATAACACCTACTAGTTGTGTGACCTTTTAGCAATTCTCTTAATTTCTCAGTACTTTAGGAAACTCTCAAAGACTAAATGTGGAAGCAATTATGCCAAATACCTGCATGAGTAAAGGGAGTTTCTTGTACCAATGAAATTGAAGATCCAGTTCCTAACCCTAAGCTGTATTTACATAAAGTCTTGGATGATGAGACTCAAATGAAATAATCCTGTCAAGTACTTCACTAACTCCTTCGAGCCCAAAGTAAATGTCAGTTAGGAACAGAATTTCCTAGATTCCCCAACTTGGGCCTCACAGATCCTCCCTGCCTCCCTTTGGATGCCGTGGTTCTATATCCTGAGGAATGCCAATCCAGATGACTCTGTGCTGCTAAGTAAGCTAATTTACCATCCTGACAGATTCTTGGGCTTTTGCAATCAGTTGAGTTTGGCAAGGGCTTCGCTAACACACGATTTCTGGAGCAAGAGTTTGCTGAGTCCACCGTGGGTCAGACTGACAAAGGAAGCCTCTAATTTAGCTCATGTGATTTTGGGCATGCAATTAGCTGAGGGCACAGCGATTGTATGTTCCACTAATTGAGATCATATCCTGCCCACCCCCAGGAATAATTACTTATACGTTCAATCAATGTCTGATGCTGTGGATTCGCCAGATTTTGCCAGACACCAGGCTTGAGAGCAATCTTGACTTTGCACTCTAGCTTTTGAATCCTTCTTATTTATTGCTCTAGCCTTCTCATAGTCAAACTTGAATTGTAAACAGGACAGCTGCAAATATCTGGGAAACACCTCTAATTGAAACCCAGTCTTGTCACTGAGAAAAAGATCTATACAAGACACACTATGTGCTTCCTTAATTAAGCCCATGCAAAGCTGGAATTATATTTAAAATCTATTTTTCCCTCTTTCCAAGTAAAACATAATCTAATCAAATGTATATATGCATATACACATATGCACATGTGTATGTGTATATATGCATATATAGACATATGTACATAATGTATATAGGCACACATCTGTATACATGTACACATTGTGATGTGCATTTGAGATGAAAGAAGTTACAAAAATATAATTATTCACCGTTGGCAGTTAAAGATGATGTCTGAGATGTAAAAAAAAAAAACAAAACTGGGAAGATTTGTATGAACTCATGCAAAGTGAAGTGAGCAGAACCAGAAGAACATACTGTAAGGATGACCCATTGTGGAAGACTTAGCTACTCTGATCAAGAGAGTGAGCTAAGAGAATTCCAAAGGACCCATGATGAAAAATGCTATCCACTTCCAGAGAGAGAACTAATAAATCTGAATGCAGATTAAAGCATCCTTTTAAATTTTGTTTTGCTTTGTTTTGTTTTTGTCTTCTGTATTTTCTTTTGCAACACAGCTGATATGGAAATATGTCTTGTATGACATCTCATGTAAAGTCAATATCAACTCACTTGCCTTTTCCTAAAGGAGGGAGCGGGGGAAGGAAGAGAATTTGTAACTCAAAATTAAAAAAAAATGTTTATTTTCTTTTACATGTAATTGAGACATATTTAGATAAATAAAATATATTTAAAAAGGGGGAAAAACAAAATGCTTTGCAAACCTTAAAGAGTGGCGTGCACACATGCATATACACATACACGCACACACACACACACACACACACACACAATCTGAGATTTCCCTCCACATCTTTTAAGTAGGAAAAGATTCTTTTCCTTGATCTGAGACTCAATGAGAAAATATTTGCTTTTGCCTCCAAATCACTGAAGAAATATCTTTTACTTTTTTCTTGTGTTCTCATATTGAAAAAGGTCTTATCACTGAAAATATTCCCTCTTCACTTAAAATCTTTAAGTCAAACAGAAAAAATAACCCAAACATATGTGTATATATAATATATATACACAGAGATATGTGTATGTATGTATATACATGCATGTGTATACATATATAGATGTGTGTGCCTATGCATGTATATATGTATAGATGTATACACACACAAACACATATGTCGGCCACATTCTGACTTACCTTGGACAAACCCCATTTCGGATATATTTTCATTATCTCCCTGCTGAAATTCTTTGTTGACACCATGACTGGCTCTATTTACTCTTGCTCTTTATATGGTCAAATTGAGGCTGTTAAGGAAGCCCATTTAAGCCGGGCTACTTAATTATCTCCTTAATTATCATACCTTTGAAAGCTATGAACATCCTGTCTAGTAATCAGAGGCAGCAAACAATGTGCTGCTGAGGTTAATACTTCTCCATAAAGTCAACAAATGATGCTGTTTATTTCTGAAATGGAATGGAAATCAGTGAAGAGCTGAGAAGAGGCAACATTAGAAAGATGAAGAAATCCCAAAGTTCCTCTGATTTAGGCCTTTGTAGCATGTGCATACGTGTATGTGTTTTAGTTAATTTGGTTTGAATTTGTGCCTATGAATTCCTAGAATATTAAAATTTCTGCATTCGAATTTAACTAAATTACATTCCAAAGTGATTTTAAAAATTTTATCCCTTGATGAGAATTATTCATACATATGTTTCTTCCCATTAACTTTGTATCTGATTCCTCCATGTACTGCAAGACAAGAATAGTGGGGGGACGGAGCCAAGATGGCGGCCGGGAAGCAGTGACTGGCATGAGCTCCCCACCAAGTCCCTCCAAAAACCTATAAAAAATGGCTTTGAACCAATTCTAGAACTGCAGAACCCACAAAGTGGCAGAGGGAAGCAGGGCTCCAGCCCAGGACAGCCTGGATGGTCTCTGGGTAAGGTTTGTCCCACACGGAGCTCCCAGCCCCCAGCTGAGGGGAGCGGAGCTGAGTCCAGCGGGCATGGCGCGAACAGACCAGAAGCTGACCTACCAGACCAGGAGACGAGCGGAGAGTGCCCTGGCAGCCTGAATTACTGAGCTGTGGCATCCACCAGACCTCTCAACCCACAAAGAGCAAAGACAACAGAGAAGGTTAGTGGGAAAAGCCGCGGGACTGAGTTTGCGGTTCAGCCACTGACCCTGGGGCAGC
>JAQQSZ010006253.1:0-13643 GCA_028646595.1 Phalanger gymnotis | reverse complement strand
ATTCCATTCACTCAGTTCAGGAGGAAAAGCCAGCCTCTTGGACTTCAGAGAGAATACAAACAGAAATCACAAGCAGAAATTATGAACAGAGCAAAATAAACACCAATCAACAGACAGGCTTCTGTCTGACCATGACATTACACACGTAGTTATCAGAGAGGGAAGCACCAACATGTGGGTTTTCAAAGCTGGGCATCTCCTTAATGGCTACCCGAAGTCTCATCTGGATAAATCACATGAACACTCTTGCAATGTGTAAGCCCCCAAAGCAAAATGCTAACCTCAGAGCAAATGTACCCTGTTTAGGGCCCTGAGGCTTAATGCCTATTTAGCAAAAGGGTATAGGCCTGAGACTTAGCATTTACTTAGCAAAAGGGTGTGAGAAAGATCTTTAATCATCATATATCACATGATATTTTTTTTTTCCTATCAGTGACTCTTGATTCAAACAAAGGCAAGGCTCATCACAGGCACTTGATTGGCTAAGTGCTGAGAAGCACTCCAAAACAACAGACAAGAAAAAGTCCCACTTACCTTGCAATTACAAGTTGGCAGTTGAAGAATATATAAAAAACATTGTCTTCAATTAGAATTCCCTGGAAGTTTGGTTTTCCTATTTTGTAGAAAGGGGTGATATACAACTAGACGTCCTGAGTAATAGAACCATTCCCATCATAAATTTGAAGATTTGGTCTTCACTAGTCTTAATGGGCCAAAGTTCCTTAATTTTCTCTCCCTCCTTCCTTTCTTTTTCCTTACATCCTCCCTTCCTTTCTTCCTTCTTTCCTTCCATGTTTCCTTCTTTTCTCCTTTCCTTTTTTCTATTTTCTCCACTTCCTTTCATTCAATTCTAAAACTTCTACAATCTGTTTTCTAGCCTTTGATCAAGAGAAATTATCTCCACAGAAACCAATCATGTTTTAATTGCAAAAATTAATGGTCTGTTCTCAATCATCATTATTTCTGATCTATTTACAGCTTTTGAAACTATAAATTCTCATGTCCTCTAAATATTCTATTTCTCTAAGTTTTCACAACACTTTTTTTTTCTTGTCTTCTTCCTGCTTATCTGACTTCTTATTCTCCTTTGCTAGATATTCACTTACGTCATGCTAAATAACCATGAGTGTCCTTCCTTGCCCCTCCTCTTTTCATTTACAATTTCTCACTTAGTGATCTCTACAATTCTTACATGTTTAGGTTCATAAACTTGCAAATAATTCCCATGTCCATAAAAGCAGTCATTTTTTTTATACCTGAGATCTAGTTTCACATCATGAAAATATTTCTTTGATATCTCCAACTAGATGTATCTAAGAAAACTCAAACTCAGCATATACAAAACACAACTCTTTATCTTGTCTTCCTTTTTATATGCATTGCTCCTCTGAATTTGACATGTGTTAATGGGTATCACAATTCCTTTAGCCACATAGCTTCAAACCTTGATGTCATGTTCTGCTCCTCAGTCTCACTTATCCCACATATCCAATCAGTTGCAAAATTACATATGTCTTTTCTTTTTCTTTTTAAATTTGTCACTTAACATTTTTTTTAAACTTTGAGTTTCAGAATATTTCCCTCTAGCCCTTTCCCTCTGCATTAAGAAAGAAAGCAATATAGTACCCATTATGAACGTGAAGTCATGCAAAACATATTCATATTAGCTATGTTACCAAAAAATACAAAAAAATATGCTTCAGTCTGCCCTCAGAGTTCACCAGTACACTCTCCACAGATGGATATAGTTTATTTTTAATCATGAGTCCTTTGGAATTGTCTTGGACATTGTATTGAGCAGAGTAGCTAGGTATTTCACATTTACTTATCATTACAATATTCGTGTTACTGTGTATGATGTTCCTCTGGTTCTACTCACTTTGCTTTGCATCAATTTTTACAAGTCTTCACAGATTTTTCTGAAACCATCCACTTCATAATTTCTAATAGCATAATAGTACTGAATTAAAATTACATACCAAAACTTGTTAGCCATTCCTCAATTGATGGGCATCCTCTTAATTTCCAATCCTTTGTCATTTTAGAAAGAGCTGCTATGCATATATGTGTCCTTTTCCTTTTCCTTTGATACGTTTAGATTAAAGACCTAGTAGTGGTATAACTGGGTGTTGCAATAATCTGCTAGCAGCTGCTGTACTGGTGTAAGACCCACCAACAACCAGCACACAGAAAGCCACCAACACAGGTTCTTTTGATCTGCTTTACCAAGGAAAGCAATGTTAAGGGGTTAACAATCTTACTTTAACCCAGTATACAAATATCATTCACTCAGCTCAGGGGGAAAAGACAGCACCCTGAACTTCAGAGTAAATACAAACAAATTACAAACATACATTTATAAACCGACCAAATACAATTCATAGTTAGCAAGGAGCCATCAATATCTGAGTTGGGCCAGGAGCAACAACGGCTGGCCCAGAGTCATGCACTTCTCCTGCTGTGGATCAGAGCTCCAAAAGAGGAAGCCAACCTCTGGATTTATACATCTTGCTCAGGGTCAAAGGTGAATCACAGATGTGACTCACTCACGTGACCTACAGTCTTCACAAAAATGTGACTTAAACCCATCTGGTCTAAAAGCCTCTGATGTCACAAATATGTCACTCAAACCCCATGTAAAATAGGCTTTCCCTTGAGGCAAGGAAGTCATCAATGGAGTCAAGGAAATAAAGGCCAAACTCCTCAAGGGAGCTTGGTGGAATAAGTGCTAAGAGCCCATCTTGATTTCCAATACACTGGGTCAAAAGGTATGTTCACTTTTATAGCCTTTTGGGCATAGATTGGAATTGTTTTCCAGAATGCTAGACCAGTTCACAACTCTGCCAACAATGCATTAGTGTATTTATTTTCCAAATTCCCTCCAGAATTCATTTTCCTTTTCTGTCATGTTAGCATATCCGATAGTTTTGAGGTGGGATGTGGTACTTTCAAGTTGCTTTAATTTGCATTATTTAATTCTTAGTAATTTAGAGCATTTTTTCATTAATAGCTTTGATAGCTTTTTAAAGCTATTGATAGCTTTGGTTTCCTCTTCTGAAAATTATCTATTCATATACCTTGACCATTTTTCAATTGAATAATTGCACATTTTAAAAAATGGCTCAGTTCCCTATATATTTGAAAAATGAAGCATTTATTAGAGAAATTTGCTATAGATTCCCCCCATTTCTTGATTTCCTTCTAATTCTGTTTGTACAAAATCTTTCATTAATTTCACATGATCAAAATTATCCATTTTATCTCCTATGATTTCTTTCTCTTGATTGGTAATAAACTCTTCCCTTATCTATAGATCTGAAAATTTTTCCGTGGTCCCTTAGTGTGCTTATGATATTTCCCTACATGTCTAAATCATGTCCCCATTTTTCCTTTTCTAGTTTCTGCCATACTCTTTTTCAATTTTCCCAGTAGATTTGTCAAATAATGAGTTTTTATCCCAAAAGCTTGGTTCTTTCAGTTTATCAAACAATAGATTACTAAGTTCATTTACTACTATGCATTGTATATTTAATCTATTCCATTGATCTACCACTCTATTTCTTAACCATCACCACATTATTTAAATGATCACTGTTTTGTAATATCATTTGAAATCTGGTACTGTTAAACCACCTTCTTTCACATTTTATTTCATTGATACCCTTTTCATTCTTGACTTTTTATTATTCCCAATGAATTTTGTTATTTTTTCCTAGCTCTATAAAATAATTCTTTAAATTTTGATTGCTGTTGTATTGTAATTTAGGTAGAATTGAAATTTTCATTACATTGGCTTGCCCTACACATAAGCAATTAATATTTTTCCAATTGCTTTGGTCTGTCTTTAGTTTTGTGAAAAATATTTTGTGCTCTTGTAGGTCCTGACTTTGAGTTGGCAAATACACTCACAATATTTTACAATGTTTGCAGTAATTTTAAAGGGAATTTCTCTTTCTCTTCCTTTGGGGTGTGTGTGTGTGTGAGTGTGTGTGTGTGTGAGTGTGTATGTGTGATAACATATACAATGCTAATGACTGTGCGAGTTTATTTTATGGCTTGAAACTTTGCTGAAGTTACTAATTATTTCAACTAGGTTTTAGGTGATTCTCTAGTGTTTTATAAATATATTATAATATCATATACAGAGAAGGATATTTTTATTTTCTCCATGCCTATTCTTATTCCTTCACTTCCTTTTCCTCATCTTATTGTTATAGCTAGTATTCCTAGCAAAATATTGAATACTAATAGTGATAATGGACATCGTTGCTTCTTCCCTGTTCTTATTGAGAAGGCATCTAGTTTATCCCCATCACAGGTAATGCCTGCTTTTGGTTCAAGATAGATACTGTTATCATTTTAAGAAAAACTTCATTGATTGGGCAAAATAATTCCTAATTCCTTTGACTACATCTTCAGTTGTCGTTATATTAGCCCTCTTCATTTTTCACATTGCTAATTTGGTTTTCTTTTTTCTTTTAAAAAAGAAAATTCACTATTAGTTTTTAATTTTCAGTTTTATCAATTTCTTCTTTGTTTTTCATAATTTATAATTTGGTACTTAATTCAGGATTTTTAATATGTTCTTTAAAAAAAACAGTCACATGTCAAATTCATTGATCTGTTTTTTCTCTCTTTTATTAACATAAGTGTTTAGGGATATAAAATTTACCTTAAATACTGCTTTGGCTATATCCCACAAATTTTGCTATGTTATCTCATTGTTGTCTTATTATTCATGAAATAATTAATTGTTTCTGTGACAATTCTTTGACCCACTCGTTCTTAGGTATTGGATATATTAGTTTACAATTAATTTTAATCTGTTTCCAAAGGCCTTTAGTGAATCTTATTTTCAGTGCATTATGATTTGAAGTATATGTACTTAATGTTTTCTTTTCTGAATTTGTTTCTGAGGTTTTTATGCCCGAAAGCATAAATGGTCAATTATTGTGAAGATGCCATTTACAATGAGAAGTTGTACAACCCCTTATTCCAATTCAGTTTTCTCCAGAGGTCTATTACATCTAAATAGCATAATATTGTATTCATCTTGTGCTCTCTTGCTATTGAAAACACTCCTCTCTTCTCTAAGACTGCAACCTGTAACTGAACAATGGACAATTAAATCTGTTGCAATCTATGTGGCCAGATTTCTAATCCCTTTGTCTTCTCTGGGTAGTAAGGGCTCCCAGAACTAATTATCCCTCTGCTAATGTCCATATCTTGTGTTGCTGCTGTGCTGCAATACAGGTTAACCCCCCCCCACTCCAGCTGCACAAACTTCTTCATTTGACTTTCTCGTTTGTCCTGGGTCATTAAAATATTTCACCCAGACTATTGGTTGGCAATACCACTCCAGAATTCAATACGACATGTTCATTAAAAGTTCTGTAGAGGGGAATGCTGGGAGTGTTTGGCTGGAATCCTCTCTCTTTTCTGCCAAATTCTTTCCAAATCTCACGTATCTTAACTACATCTTGTGTGTACATTCCATTTTCTCCATCCATGCATCCCTATCTCATGACCTTATCTCCTCTTGCTTGGACTATTATTATAGGCTTCCATTTGTTCTCCCTGTTTTTGAAGTCTTTCCTTATTTTTCACATCCTTTATAAAAGAGATTTTCCTAAAACATGTCTCATCATTTAACCTCCCTCCCATTTGATACATTTCATTAGTTTCACATTACCTCTGGGAGCAAAGGCAATTTCTTTTCCCTTTTCATTAAAGTTCTTTGCAATCTGATTGACCCCATATTACTTCTCCATAGTTCTTATATATTACTCTCCTCTATGCACTCTGTGATCCAGCCATGCTAGCTTTTTGTTTTGTTTTGTTTTTTTCAAAAAATAATGCTCTATCTTCTACCTTCTTCCTGTTGTAATAGCTCTTCCCGTGGTTGGAATGCACTCTTTCTCACCTTTGCTTCTAGGAATAGCTGGTTTGTATAGTGATGGAGCTTAACCTCCACTTTCAATATAAATATTTTCCTGATCTCCTTCAGCTCTATTGTTGTTCCAAAAATGGCCTCTTATTGATTTAGTATATATTGTTTACATACTTGGATATGTACTTGTTTTCTTTTCTGTTAGAATGCAAACTCCTTGAGAGACATCTTTGTATCCACAATGCTTATGCAAACAAAAGCAAAAATAGCATCATGTTGGTGACATTTATCTTTTATTGTGGTGCTCACAAGTATTTTTAATAGAATCATGAAAACAAATATAATTTATACACCAATCTCAGTAGTGATGGGTGAGGAGACAGAAAAATTCTCTTAGGTCTGACAAGAAACTCCAAATTGAATTCATATAGATTTTAACATTGTTATTTTTTTTCCATTAAGCAAGGTGAAAAATAAAGGAAATAAAAATTATGTTAGAAAATATGGATCAAAAATTAGGAATCGGAGAGACTAAAGCCCTGCTCAGAAAGTTTAAATCAATACATTTTGTAACAACAATATTATTTGCAGCTACTGCGGCTGTGTAAGGCCAATAACACAAGCACACAGGAGGGCTGCCAGCACAGGTTGTTTGGTCTGCTTTTCTAAGGAAAGCAACTTTACAGGGCTTACAATCTCACTTTAATTAAACATCCATATATCATTCACTTAGTTCAGTGCAAAAAGTCAGCACCCTGAACTTCAGAGCAAATACAAACAGAAATTACAAACAGAGAAAATACAAACAGAGCCAATAACACAAATCAACAGACAGGCTTCTAGATGTCATAGCAATGCATACATAGTTACCAGAGAAAGAAGCACCAACATCTGTTTTTTCAAAGTTGGGTATGGGGGTGGGATGCTCCTTAATGGCTACCTAGAGTCTCCACAAGATCCTCTTCCAATAAGCCCTCAAGAAAAACCTCTCCTGCAGTTCTGAGAGTTCTAGGTTAATGGCTACCCTCAGAGTATATATACCCTTTTTCAGGGCCCAAGGGCTTCACATCTCTCATGATCTAATTAGCAAAGGGTTGCAGGACTTCCTACAAACAAAAGCAAGATACAATCAAAGGCACTTTATTGTCTTAGTGCTAAGAAGCACTCAAAAACAAAAGACAACAAAAAGTCCCAGTTTGCTTGCCATTACAACTATACATATTTCTTATAAAAGAAAATCAGAATTTTCTTGGAACACCTAAGACTGAGTATTATCATAGAAATAAAACTTTTAATAAATTGATTGTATTTTATGAACAGAAATGGTGTTTTATTGATGTAGAAAATGTTTTTAAATCACTTGTCAATGCATAGTAATACTATCAAGTTATTACACTAAAAATCAAAATGAACACAACTCCAGAAATAAGAATAAAAATCAGAAAAAAATATTGTTATATATATGTATATATGTATATATACATACACACATATATGTGTGAATATATATATGTTTGTGTGTGTATAATCAAACAACTCTACAGTAAACTTATTTAAGCAAGTTTTATGCTAAAATGGCACCAATTCAAATAAAAGACCTCAGTGGCAATTAAAATACTTTTTACAAATATTTTAACTATTATCTATCAACCACAGCAACAGTGAAAAAAACCCTTTAAGGTACCTTATTTCAGCAAACACTTGAGGTACTTGTCAAGCAAAGAGAGACTATAACCAAGGGCAATACCCTATTATAATAGAAATCCATTTATAAATCTTACAGAAAAGGATGGTTGACAACCATGAGTTGTATCAACTCATAAAACAAAGAGGAGCAGTGGAGGATAAAATAGATTTAAAGAAAGCTTGGTGAGAGGCCCAACTAAGTCATTCAAAGAGCAAATGAGACTGACAAAGGAAAAATGGTCAATAAACAGTAACGCAGATGAGCTGCAAAACTTTTTATAACAAACACTTTATCATTAATAACAGTGGTGACACCACATGAAATTGGAAGAATTTTATGAAAAAGAGGAGAAAAAGGATAAGAAAAGACTATAGAGCAGAACAAATACACATAGAAGATATTCAGGCTAGAGTCATTGAGTAAGCAATTTTCAGAGAATCAAACTGATGGAATCAAAGGTGTGGGAGATACATGATAGTATCCCTCATTTTACAGATAGGTAAGCTGAGGCAAATGAAGGTTAATTGACTTGCCCAGGATCACACCACTAGCAAGTGTACAAAGATAGATTTGAAATAAGGCCTTCCTGCCTCCAGATCCACTGACATCTAGCTGCCAAAAATAATAATTATAATGATAAGAACAACCTATAAAGGGTTTTTTATACTTAGGCAAAAGGAAGACTTTTTTGAGTGATGTTCCAGAGAAAACCTCAAACTTACTATCCCACCATTGCATGAATAATGTAGGAAATTTCACTATGTTTATTATTGTTCAACTACATAAAATAATTTGATCTCCACAACTTGTAGAGCTCATTGATCAATGTGTATGTGTGTACCATTTTAATGCCATTTTCCAACATTGGCTACTTCTTTAACTAAACTAACTTTGAGTTGTTTTAATTGACCCCCCCCCCAATTTCTGTTCTACTCTAGTTGGATATTGTTTTGGTCTTTTTCTCTAATAAGTTAGTGGTAAACCTTTCAAGGAGGGCTAATTCATAAATGACTCAAATATTTGTAGTGTCATTTCTCACCTATTAAAATATATGCTAGCCCTCTTCAGTTGTCTGTAAGGTGCTTGGTTCTTCTTCAGAAGCTAAGGCCATGTTGGAGTGAACTGTCACTTCAGCCAGCAACTAGCACCACTACAAGCAAGTTTCTCCTCATCCATCTGCTGAAACGGCCGTCTTCAAGCTGGTCTACTCTCCCTTCATCCTTCATGACCATGAGGTTAAGGTCACAGAGAATAAAATCAATGTCCTCACTAAAGCAGGAGTGTGAATATTGAACTATTCTGGCCTGGATTATTTGCAAAGGCCCTATCTAATGTAAACATTGCAAGTCTCATCTGCAATGTAGGAGTTGGTGGACCTGCCCCCGCAGCTGGTTGTGCTGCCCCTGCTGGAGGGGTTTCTCTGCCCTTCTTGAGCAGAGCTGCCTCAGCTGAATAGAAGGAGAAAGAGGAAGTAAAAAAAAAAAAGAATTGAAGGAGTCTAATGATGACATGGGTTTTGGTCTGTCTGACTAAATTTTTTTGTAGGTACAGTTAGGTGGTGCAACGAATAGAGCACTGGCCCCGGATTCAGAGGACCTCAGTTCAGATCTGGCTTCAGGCACTTGACACCTAATAGGTGTGTGATCTTGGGCATGCCACTTAACCCCAATTGCCATCCCTTCCCCTCCCTCCAAAAATAAAGTAAAAATAAAACTTTGATATTTAAAAAGGTATTTTTGTTAAAAAGCTTAACTCAAATTAAATTAAATTAAAATTAATTAAATAAAGAGCTTAACTCAATCGAAAAGTAAAATAAAATATGTCATTCAATTTTTGTCATGTCATTTTTTAATTGCCATGTCAAATTTATGGATCTTCTGAACAAATATTTAAAACTCAGGTTTTTTTTTTTTTGCACCAGCCTTGCCTACTTTATTTCTTGCCCTGAATTCTTATGAAACATGTCCTTCTGAAGCAGAAAAATTTTCTACTCACATTTATACTTTAATATATTCCTCCTATTCTCTGCATTTATTCTGCTTCATAAGTATTCTGGGCAAAGGTTTCTGCTTTCATGATTCCCAATCCTTTTAATACACAATGGCACTGAACTCTTCTCATCCTACCTCAAGCACTTCTCACTTCTACCTCATTCCAAAAAGAGAAATTTCAGAGTTATTACATTTGGGGGACAAAAACTTGGGCTTTGTTAATTAACAACTTTTCTATGAAATAGAAGAATCTTTTTTTTCTGATTTCATTTTTGATTCTGGAGCAGATTCAACCTATTGGAGGCATATTGGTTACAACTAATGTGACTGTGATAATTTTGTATAGGTTGGGGTAGGGGAGCAGTATAAGGAAATGTCCTGGGATGGAGGAAAAATAGGGACAGGAGAGTGCAGAAAACTTTGGTCAGGATCTCCATACCCTTAGTTCTTGTCAGGAAGGTCTTCTGTTGATCGTTTGCTTGATCACCTAGAGAGATTCTAACAATTCCCATTGTATTTCTATTATTTTTTTATCTCAGAAATAAAACTTATTTTAGGAAAGAATTCATTCTAAGTTTTCTATGGTGAATAGTGCCAACTAAAGCCTAAAAGGAGTGACCTGAGCACCAGGAAGAACATAATTCCATTTGAGAAGTATGCTTAAAGGTTATGGCTTTAAAGATCAAGAGCTGAGATAGACCTTGAAACCTTATATTGCACCCTGAAAATTTTATAAATATAGAAACTGGGATCCTAAGAGTTTTATCTATCCAAAGGCACACAGGTAATAATGAACAGAGCCAGTAGTCATATTCAGGTCCTGTGACTCCAATCAATATCAGCAGTCATTCAGGACAACATGGCTAAGTGAACGTGTGTGTGTGTGTGTGTGTGTGTGTGTGTGAGTGTGTGTGAGATAGAGGAGAAACAGAGAGAGAGGCAGAGACAGAAATAGAAAAACAGATAGACACTGAGTCAGACAACAAGACACAGACAGGCATAGAGACAGAGAAAGAGAAAGAAAAAGAGCATTCTCAACCATGAATTAATAATAATTAAAAAACAACCTACAAAGAAGGCTATTATTAGATTAAGCTGACAGCAAAAACAGTACATTACACAGAAACATCATTTGCTATTATTGACTTTCCCACATGTACACATAATACATATGAGGTATGACCTATTTTAATAGGCTAATCATCTATGCAAAGATAGAGGCCGAATTTCTACAAAATCATATACTATTCTGTGAGGATACAAATCCTGACTGGCCAGGTTGGGATTTTGCCTTGAATGCTTTTGTCAATTTTCAAATTAGTCTTAGAATGTCTAACTTTTCTTTTGGGTAATTTAAAAACCTATTCTACTTTTAAATTTATTTGATTAAAGAAATTAAAATAAATTTCAAAATGACTATTCAATTTTTCTATCCACATCTCTGACAGAATCTCATTTTCCTATTTTGTCTTGCTTTGCCTGCCTAAATAACTATTTAGTTCATCTTTACCTTATTTACTGATAGATTTGGAATTTACTTTGTTCTGCCTCCAGAGTATTTATCTAAGAAAGAGAGAGGGAGGGAGAGAGAAAGAGAGAAAGAGAGAGAGAGAGAGAGAGAGAGAGAGAGAGAGAGAGAGAGAGAGAGAGAGAGAGAGAGAGAGAGTTTTCCATGCTGGTAATAGACTATTTAGAACCTATTCCATTCAGGATTTTGCTCAAAATAGGAACTACCTCATTGGGATCTCAGCCATACCTGTGCTGTTTTGTCTCCTTTCTGCTTAACTGTGAATAGATTTTGATTTTCTTTTGGCTTCCCAAGCCTATTTTACTTGGTTATTTCATGAATGAGTCATATTTGCCCTGTTATTGCTTCTTTTAAAAAGGGCGATTGCCCTTTCTTTGCCTTTTTCTTGCCTTTTCTTTGATTCATTAGAGAAATATTTTTTCAAAGAGAAGCATTCAAGGGAAAAGTTGTTAAGGAAGCATATGAGTTTGGTGAATAAATAATACAATCTTTTTTTTTATTTTTGAGGAGTACACTATTTTGGAAAGCTTTATTAAATATTTGATTAACACGAATAAATAGAGCTGAATCTGATTCTATAGATTCTAGGCCTTTTTTTTCAGGTGATGTTGCATTAATTATATATTGCTCTTGTGTTTGTCCTTTGTTTTCAAAGAGGACCATGACATCGGAGACATGATGACATGACTTACAGTTGACTTGGATTTGAGAGAAGGAGGACTGATGAAGGAAAATAATGGAAACTACAAATATATGAAAACCTGTACATGGTTTCCTAGAGGTAATTTATTTTCTTTCTTCGCCCCCCCCCCCAAAGAAAAGGGTAGTGAGAAATATTTTTACAGAATGTGGAAAGACAGGGAAACAATCCTTAACAATCATAATCAAGCATCTTAAAGTGATTAACATGCCCATTTTATATGTATCTATTCATTTATATGTGTTACCCCCATTAACTTGTGAACTCCTTGAGGGCAAGGATGGCCTTTGTCCCTTCCCCCCTTTTCTTGATTACCCATAGTGCTTAGCATAGTACCTGACATATAGTAAATACTTAATAAATGTTTATGGACTGACTAATATAATAAGACTGTCAGAACAGATTAAGAAGAAAAATATAGCAATTCAATTCAATCTGTCACATTAACTCAGTGTTTTCTCCCTTATCTAGAGAGACAGCAATCCCTAGGTTAATTATCCAGCCAAAGGTATTTATATTATAGTAGTTTATCATGCAAAATAATGGTAACCAGGTGGTGAGCAAAACCAACAAAGGAATGGTCTGCTTTTCCTCCCTCTGTCCATTATCCCCCACCTCCCTCTACCGCATGGTGGTTGACTTTCATGCTTTTGGCTTAAAAACACTTGTGAAACAAGGGATTCCAATTTTCTCTAGGATATAAAAGTAGATCAGCAAGTTTAAAAAAAGCATTTTGTTATTTAAAATGTACTTATATCATGACCCCTTAAATTCCAGTCTGGCCACATCATTTATTTGATATTGTTTATTAGGACATTTATTATTTAATATTAGAACATGTATTATGAGTTGTCATTAAATTATCAATAATTTATTATTCAGTAATTGTGATCATATAGTTTATTGTATCAGCAATATTGTGTATATGTTTTATCAGAAATTCTTGCAAGTCCTTGACTCTATTGAAGACACATTTTTCTCTCTGGAGGATTGTACTCAGCTTTCTAAGGCAAATTATTCTTGAGTATAAAGCTATATATTTTGAATCTTGTTATATTATCTATTATTTAGTTTTGAGTAGAAGCTTCTATGTTTTATATGATCATAATTATAGATCCTTAGACCTTGAACTCCTTTCTAGATGCTTGTGTTATTATTAATGTTTATATTAATGTGGGAGCTCTGGATTTTGTCTATGACATTCCTTAGAATTTCCTTCTGGAGGCTATTTTCAGGAGATGATAGGTGAATTCTTTCTACATTTATTTTGCCCTCTAATGGGTTGGAAATTTTCATTTATGAACCAACATAATCTGTCTTGATTGTTTGACATTGCTTAATTCTTTTGGTGTTACTCCATTGTCATTTCTTGAAGCTTTGCAGGGTTTGTTATAACATCTTTGTTTTCTTCAAGAGATTTTGACTCAGTTTCCTTTATTTCTAAGTAATTGTTCACTGGGGCATTTAATTTCTGCAATTTCTGGTTCCTTTTTCCTCTTTAGTTATCTTTTATCTGTCTTTCTTCATCACACTATAGTTTTTTTTTTACCCCAATTCTGCCTATTCGCCTCCCTTTTCTCTATAATCCACCTATACTCTCTATGTAGGATTCTTTGCATTTATTTCCTCCTGCTTGTGTCTTTCCTCTAAAATCATTTTCATTTACTCTGTATTTATCTTAAATAGATCTGTATATGTCTTGTAATTACCTATTACCCCCTGCAATCAATTTTGTGTAGTTGATGAGCATGCTATTTTATTTTTCCCTATCCATTCTTTCATTTCCATTGGCATAATAGTCATGCACTTCTCTTGTGGCTCCTACTGCTGGTTCTCTGTGGTCTCTG
>JAQQSZ010006252.1:0-13644 GCA_028646595.1 Phalanger gymnotis | reverse complement strand
CAATAGTAGAAGGGTTAAGAGAAGCCATACCTATAAATACACTGGTGTTATAATAGTGTAGTCAAAACTAGTCCAACCATATTGGAAATCAATCTGGAATTATTTGAGAAAAGTCTTTAAACTGTTCATATCCTATGTCCCAGTTCTTTCACTACTGGACACATACTTCAAGAAGACTGATGATAGAAATAAATGTCCCATTTATGATATCCTACTCACAGCCTTACTCTTTAAGTTTACAAAATCCTGGAAATAAAATGGGTGCCCATGGACTAGGAGAAAGTTTAGCAAATTATGGTAAATGAAAATAATAGAATATTATTGTATTATAAGAAGTAGTAAATGTGAAAAATTTAGAGAAACATGAGACTTGTATGAATTGAAACAGAGCAAAGAAATTGGAACCTAGAGAGAAATATAGACTTTAATGACAATAATACTGATGGAAGCAACAATTAAAGACAGTTCAACTCAGAATGAATAATCTCGGTTGCTTCTGCCTCTCTGATTGGAAGGCTGAAGAGCAGAGCAAAAAGTCCCAAAGCCTCCCTTTATAGAGGATTCTGAGACTCAGTTATCTCTTCATTTGTCATAAACTGCTTTGCTTGGTTTTGATTATATCATCACCATTGCTACCACCACCACCATCATCATCATTCCTTTTCTTCTTAACAAAAGGATAAACTTATCACCAAGAAACTCATTATGGAGAGATTGCTTCATCTTTGGTACTCAGAACTTATCGGCTCCCTAAGGTGTTTCTGCCCTCTGATTGGAGGGTGGATCAAAAAAAAAATATTCTTCCCAAAATTTCTTTTTATAGAAAGTTCAGAATCCTAACCATTTCTTCATTTGCTACCAGCTATTCCTCTGGCTTCAACTCTGACCTTCGTGAGGAAGAGAGCGACTATCCAGCCATAACTGTCTTACTGTCTCAACAAAGACAGACAACACAGTCTCCCTGTAGAGATGGGGCGGGTTGTATCCTGGATCATAGCTAACCATACCAATGCAAGCCTATTCATCTTTACATTTAGAAAACAAACACATACACATTTTATGCTTGATATGTTAAATCAAACAAAAAAATCAGGTTTTTTTTTTAAGTACAGCTAGGTCCTGATTAGTGCAAATAACCACCACTTCCCCCTTGCCTCCCCAAAGATAATCACGTTAATTGAATTCAAACTGCACATTTCCAATAGTCTGGAACCACATTTTACATAATTATTACTTCAAATAGTATGAATTAAAACATATATGACCACTTCAGGGGGTTAGTTAGTCACACTAACTGGGACCTGGCTGCAGTCTATACTGTTTAAAGAATCATAGAATCATAGGATTGGCAGAAACCTCAGTTACTGCAGTTCAATTGATATTTTAATAATACTCTGCAATATATCTGAAAAGTGATCATTCAGCCTATGCTAAAAGGTCTCTAACAGGAGGATCAAGCCATCTCTACTTTTTTTTAACCACCCAACAAGGGTTGTTGTAGGGATCAAATGACAGAATATTTTTAAAGTGCCTAGCACAGCACCTGCTACATTGTAGGCATTTAATAAATGCTTGTTCCTTTCCCCCTTGCCCCTCTTCTCTCTACATTATTTCACCCGGTAATCTCATCAGCTCCCATGTGTTCTGCACAGATGATTCCTCAGTGTTCCTCCTATACAGAGAACTTCTTATATTTTGCAATACAGAACTACATAGGCATATTAACAATTATCGTCTATTTTGTGATTATTGCCTTACTAATTCAGTAGGAGAAAGAACTTGAGGATCTGAAGAAAATTAGAAAAGTTAGACATGACAGTTATTTGGCATTTACTGGATGGGAATTTGAAATACATGCATTTTTGGCTTTTTGTAGAACCTTTATGAAAAATGACCATCTGCTAGGTCACAGAAAACTAAAAAGTAAAATTTTAAATAAATAAATACTTTGCTGACCACAAAAAATGAAAATTCTTATCCACAAAGGGCATTTAAAGAAAGGATTCAAACTTAATTAGAAACCAAATATTATCTGAAAGAATATGTTGATGAAACAATGAATCATAGAAACAATGGATAATTTAATCAAAGAAAGAACTGACAATGAAACAACACGCGAAATCTTATGAGATGCAACCAAAACAGTCATTAGGGGAAAATGTATGTCTGTAAAGTGGGGAAAATATCTAGTTATTTATTAATATTGTTTGAATCTAGCTCTATATGGTTAGAAAATTATCTAACTCAAAGCTTATGGTAAAGGTCAGGCTGACCATATCTGCAGGAAATGTTTAGATTCTCCACTTGGGTTTTATTTTGGATCCACCCAAAGCTTGTGTTTTGGATTCCCCAAATTTGAATGTTTATACTTACCTGATCACATACATCTTAATCTGCCCGACTATGTGGTTGCCTATCAGGAAAATGTCCCTGGTCTGAATTCTATATATTATAATCTCACGAGGACTTGGAGGGAGGCATACTTTTTAGTTCTCTCTTTTACCAAGTGACCTGATAAAATACTTTCTAAAGCTATTTCAGGTTTTGGGATTTACCATCACTAAGCATTTTCATAATCAGAAGAGAGAAAGAACATGCAACTAAAAAAGTACTAGAAATTCAACAAAGCAAAACAAAATTTTAACACAAAAAATAGTAATTCAAAAACTCAATGAAGACATTAAAATATGTAAAAAACAGAAAATATTGAGTTGATAAAAAAGAAAATAGAATCTTTTAAATATATACAATATATGGTTAACTAATTTAATATCAAAGAGGAAACCAAATCATCATATTAAAAATGAAGAAAGTTCACAAAAGATAGGAGAAATTGTTGTTTAGTTGTACATGACTCTTTGTGACCCCCATTGACCATAGCACATCAGGCCCTTCTATACTCTACCATCTTCCAAAGTACGATAAAAGAATAAAGGAAACCATTAGAAACTATTTTGCCCAACAGTGCCCAACAATGGCCACAAAACTGAAAACTGAAATGAAATGGGTAAATATCTAAAAAAATATAAAATCCTTAAATAAACAGAAAAAGAAATAGAGAATTTTAATAATCCAACTCCAGAAAAAGAATTGAAAAAAGCAGGACTCCTAAATAAAATAACCTCAGGATTAGATAGATTTACCATTGTGGAAATATATTAGAAAACTCCTTTTTAGTTCAATTGAAAATATTAAGAAATACAGATTTCTTTAGTATAAAAAGGCCTTTCCTGGTGTGTAATAAGTTAAAGATATAAAAGGCCTTTCTCAGAGAAATAGATTAATGCTAGAAACCAAATATTATGAAGCATACTTCTTGTCTTCTTATTTTCTTCATCTCCTGAAGAATTGGTAATTCACCCTTCTCCATTCAGAAAAGGGGAGATATTGATCATAGAGAGGAGATCTTTTCAATCCTTGAGGAGGGTGGTTAAGGAAATCATATTCAAGAAGGTTTATATAGCAAACTAATGTTAAATTAAACAAATTTATTTCTGAAAGACATAACTAAAATTCGGAGTACATTAATATTTTTCTGTAACTTCAGTTAATACTATCAAACACTGAAAGAACAATTAACTCCAATATTAAACAAATTCTTTGCAAAAATAGAGAAAAAAGACATCCCACCAGACTCATTCTATAATACAAATTTTGTCTTTATGTCAATACCAGAGAGAGAGAAAATTAGACCAACATTTATTGATACAAAATATTGAATTTGTTGTTCAGTTGTTTCAGTTTTGTGTCTGCCTCTTCATGACTATATTTAGGGTTTTCTTGACAAAGATCACTGGAGTGTTTGCCATTTCCTTCTCCAGCTCATTTTATGAATGAGGAAACTGAGGGCAACAGGGTTAAGTGACTTGCCCAGCTAGTAAATAGTAACAGTAATCACAGCTAGTAAATGTCTGAGGCTGAATTTGAACTGAGGAAGATGAGTCTTCCTGACTCCAGTCCTGGTACTCTATCCACTGTGCCACCTACCTGCCTAAAATGCTGAATAAAATATTATAAATAATGAGGCTACAATAACATATTAAAATGATTTTACACTATGATTGATTTGGATTTGAACCAGGAATGCAGAATTGGTTCAATATTTGGAAAGTTATAAATAACAACAACAAAATGACATGATCATATCTATGGATACAGAAGTAGCTTTTTAAGAAAAAGCAACACTCACATTTGCCTTAAAAACACCAAAAGCATAAAATCAATGGAACTTGAATTAATTTGGAAAATAGTTGCCTGTGTAAGAAAACAATCTAGGATTCTCTGTAACAGAAAAACACTTAGTGGCCTTTCTAGTAAAATCAGATCTAAAGCAAGTATCTACAGTCACCACTATTATTTGATATAGGTACAGCTGCCTCTCTTAGAGGACTCAGTGAATAGAGAGGTGGGCTTGGAGGAAGAAAGACCTTAGTTAGAATCTTCTCATACACCTACTATCAAGTATGAACCTGGGCAAGTTTTTCTCTCTCTCCACTTCAGTTTCCTTATCTTTAAAGTGGGGATGATAATAGCACTTATAAGGTTGTTGTAAAGATCCAGTAAGTTAATATATCGAAAAGTGCCTTGTAAATTTTAAAGCACTATATATCATTCTAGAAATACTATTTCTAGCAATAAAATAAAAAAAATAAATTGAGAGAATTAACAAAGCTCAAGAAGAAACACAATGATAATATCTTCCTAGTGATATGATGATGGCTTACTTAGAGAACTCTAGAGATTTAACTATAAATTCACAAAAATAATTTGCTTTCTTGTGTATTGCCAAAAAACAACAGGAAGAAATAGAAATAAGAAAGAAATTCCATTCATATATATTATACATAATATACATACATACATATATGTATATGTGTGTGTATATATATGAATATGCGTGTGTGTGTGTGTGTGTGTGTGTGTGTGTGTGTGTGTAGTTGTTGTCCTTCCTTCTCGAAGAGAACGAAAGTGACATCACTGTAGTAGAGTCAAGTTTCAGCGTGTTTGACTGTGGTTGATCAGACCAATATGAGTTCCGAATATTCTGTCACAGGTTCGGATACATACATACACAGACACAGACACACACACACACACACACACACACACACATATATATATATGCAACACACACATGTACATATGTATGTATCTGTGAATCTGTGTGTCTGTGTATATATGTATATATTTGTATGTATATATGTACATATTATTTATGTGTGTATACACATACATATATGCATATATCCTATGTTCATTGTTGTATTTATTTACGTGTGTGTGTGTGTGTGTGTGTGTGTATGTGTAATAGGGACTTTGAACCATGCACAGATTATCTAACATGTAAGCATTCTAAAGGAGAGGTTACCTGGGCACATCCAGATCTCCTATAATGGAGACATTCTTTTTCCCCTAACACATGAGTTGGTGTAACCTCCTTTGATTGGCCGAATGACCATGCAAGGCTGTCTTTTAAATGAGTAAGACTGAGACACCCTTCCTGGGATGCTCACTCTTTCAGGCTCAGGCTTTCTGCTGAGGACGGCTGCCATGAACTGAACCAGTAAGAGGGAGAGGACACCAAAATAGTCCAATTCTAGATTTGGGAGGAATACATTTGGAAAGAAAGAAAAGAACTTCAGAATGTGAAAAGTCCTTTAAGACAAGACAAGACCAGGCCCCCAGGATCTCTCCCCATATCCATCCTATAAGGGAGGCAATTGTCTTATTTTGCGGTAGGAGTTTGTTTGGAGAGGTTTTATCGTTGGAAGACAAAATTTATATGCCCAGAGGAAAAATATATAGGCTTTAAAAATTATGATTTCTACCTACAGGCTGGCTTAAGCCAGGTCTTGTAAAGAATAGGATCCTTGGTTACTAGAGTTGGGTAGAATAAAACGGAAGTGTTGATCCATCTTATTTACATTTACTTGTGTTGTTTCTTGATCCCATCCTACCTTCTGGTGGTTTATATTGCAGCCCATCTTCTACCTCCTCATCATTTGACATTCTCATCTGTATCTTTCTATAGCCTCCTCCATGAAAGTGCTATACGTCTTTATCTGGATCTTTCCTCATTTCCTAGATATTCTTTTCTGATTCAGGCTGGTTTGGCGTTTGTAATTGAAAGGAAATGGGGCATTCGGAGACCATCTAACAGTTAATCAAAGGTTTCCCTTAACAGGGAAAGGATATTCAACATAGATTCAGTTGGGTACAGCTTCTCACCTTCTGTGTTGGCCATGCTGGTCTGCTAGTCAGAAATCTGATGAAG
Source organism: Phalanger gymnotis (assembly GCA_028646595.1). NCBI lineage: Eukaryota > Metazoa > Chordata > Mammalia > Diprotodontia > Phalangeridae > Phalanger > Phalanger gymnotis. The sequence goes on along the minus strand of JAQQSZ010006252.1, from coordinate 7,370 downwards.
GCTGGCTTTTTGTATTTGGGACTCCAGTAAGCTCAGTAGCCAGTGACTTAGATCCCTGAAAAAAAAGTATCAAGAATTTCAATACCTTTTAAGTCATTCAATCAACAAATGAGTTTTAAGTAAGTGCTTACTATGTGCTAGGCATTGTACTGAGCTGTAGTAAAAAAAAATGGGGAGAGAGACAGAACATGGTCTCTGCTCTGAAGGAACATATATTCTAATAGGGTAAAAAAGCATTCAGATAGCTATTTTATTGCTCGGCTGGTTGGACAACAAAGGTAGAAAACAGCCTTGAAAAGGGCTTGGCAGCTTTCGCACCAGAGGTATTACACCCTACACTAGGAGAAAACACTAGCATCATAGATGACTGGGAAAGGCCTCCAACAGCATGTGGAATTTGAGCTGAGTCTTAAAGGAAACCAGGAAAGCTAAGACATGGAGGTGAGGAGAAAAATAGAAGAGTAGTCTCACAGGGAATGTTATACCTATGATACTTAATTTCCCACTACCTAAGAGTAAATCAGCCTATTCCTGTCAGTTCCCACATCTCATTCTCTCATATCCATCCTCCTCAACCAGTTCTGCCTACTGCGTCCTCTGGAATTCCTATTCCATAACTAGCAAACCATCCCTTCAATTTGGATCTCTTTGTCTTATATTTCTTCCATATTCAGGCATTCATAGAACCATATGTAGGGTGGAGGATCAGGAGTAGGATCATACTTTTAGAAGTGAAAGTCGCTGTTGACTTTCTCACTTAACAGATAAGGAAGCTGAAGGTCAGATAGATTAAGTGACTTGTCTGGGTCATCCACTAGTCTGAGACAGGGTAATTGTCTATAGAAATGGCTGAACCTGGCTTTCCCCAGGTGATAATTCGTCCCTAGCTATCTTCTCAAGGCCTGGTCAAATATTCTCCATTATTACCCCTCCCCATACTCACACAGGTGCTAGAGGGGGTAGCAGAATATTCCTCACATAAAATAAGTTATTTTTAAGAAATATTATTTGTAATGGGGCATCTAGGTGGCTTGGTGGGTAGAGTGCTGGGCCTGGAGTCAGGAAGACTTATCTTCCTGAGTTCAAATCTGACCTCAGACTCTAACTAGCTGTGTGACTCTGGGCAAGTCACTTAACTCTATTTGCCTCAATTTCCTCATCTGTAAAATGAACTGGAGAAGGAAATTACAAATCACTCCAGTATCTTTGCCAAGGAAACCCCAAATGGAGTCACAAAGAGGCAGAGATGACTGAACAATAATAACAATATTTGTAAAGACCTTTGCAAACCTTAAAGTCCTATATAAATGTTAGCTATGATGAGGATGATGATATGAGAGGTGAGGGTGAACATGAGAGGATCTGGGAAGGCTTTCTGGAGGAGTTGGTCCTTAAAAAATGAATAGAAGGGATTCGATAAATAAAAAGGAGAGAAGCTGGGATTTATACTCTCTACCCATTTGTACCACTGGGAGGATGAGGTCTGCTGAAGCTAACACCTGATGCCTAGCTTCTCACATTCATTTGTAAGGCCAGTCCGTTAAACAGGTCCATCAATACATGTATCTTGAATCTGCACTGCAGATAGTCAATAAGCTGAATGCAGAACTAAACAGGAAGAGGAAACTGGTCTGGATGGCATCCAGGAAACCACAGCGTTTTGAGCTGAAGTGTTAATTGCCACAAAAACCATCTCTTTAACCTCCTCGTTATCCCAGAGTTGCTCAATGGCTAAGAATCATAGAATATGATCTCAATATGATCATAGATCAAAGGGCAAGCAGAGAGACAAATCATGAGTTCAAGTGGTCTGTAGCACATCCCTCATCATGAGCGACTTGTGAGAAAGAAGTGTCAATAAAGTCATAATCCAGAAGAGGCAGGCTCACAAAATGAGATGGGCAGCCCCCACTGTGAGGATAGCAAATGGACAGCTAGAGTGCTGGACTGGCATGATGAGAACAGAATCTGCAGGCAGGCTGACTCGCTGCTGCTCCTGCTCACAGACAACACCCCATCTCTTGACTCCATTCTGCCATGACTGGAACGCTGTCTCCTCCCCTCTTTACCTTGCCTCCCTTGGTTTCCTTCATGACTCACCTCAAACCCACATTCTGTAGGATGCCTTTCCCCATTCCCTATGATGCTAGTGCCTTCTCTGAGATTATCTTCCATTTATACAGTATATAATAGCTTTCTGAATGCTTTCCCCCCTATTAGAATGTATACTTCTTTAGAGCAGAGACCACATTTTTTTTTGCCTTCGTTCCCCACTGTGGCTTATCACAGTGCCTAGAACCGAGTAAGCACTTACTTAAAACATATTTGTTGATTGAATGCTGATGAGCTTTAGAGCGCTTAACTATCTGTCATGGCCCTCAGTCAATTTAGTTTTGCCAGAAGTGGGCAGATTTAAACATTTTACTTTTAATGAAAGGTTAAGGGAAAGAATAGTCACGATTGTGCTGTCACAGAATGCCAAGTATAAGTGAAAAATATAGCTCAGAAGTATGACTTGTACATGGTGTTCTTGGAACCTCTCATATGTCAATCTGTTCATGTACAATCTGATAACTTAGTACAATTAGCAATCGAAATATTTACATGTACTGCTACAGTCAGTCCATATGTGCACAATATTGCAATTTCACCAATACTATTAAGTATTTTTCATTATTACATGATCACTTGAAACAGAAATTATAGTTCCTTGCAAAGCACTCTCAGAAGAGATGAATTTTCTTTATTCTGATGGATTTATTTCAAAGCTCAAATAAGATTCAGCTTAATGGCCAACACCTTTTCTGATATGATTTCTGCCAAAAGAGAGTAACCTTTCTTTCTCTACCATTTGGTGTCCCAGAGAGCTGTCATCTACATATTCACATAGATTAGTCAGTCAATATGTGGTATATAAAAAAGCTGAAGAGCATAAGAGTATGTCTTAAAGCTATAATGAAAGAACACCTAAGTTTCCAGCAAAGTGAATACTTTTTTGTATTTGGTGAAAAACTGACCCTCAGATTACACTGCTATGAAAATATCTAGAGCTGAAAGGGACCTCAAAGGCCAAATAATCCATCACCATCATTTTGCAGATGAGGAAACTGAGGCCCAAGGAGAGTAAATATTTTCCCATGATCACACCATGTGATTGTCAGAGACAGAATTCAAATTCAGGTTCTGACTCCAGAGCCAGAGTTCTATCCACAGCACTACCTTGGGAGGTCAGAGACAGAAAGAAAGGTCCAATATAGGTACAGTGGAAAATGAAATCGAGTAGTTAGATCCAGACAATGATTTATTTAGCAATGCAGCATGCAGCTGCAGAAACAAACCAGGACAAAGACTATCAACAGCCAATTACTCAGAACCTTGGTTTCTACACAACTAATATACAATTTGGAGAGAGTAAAAAACAGGAAAAACAGGATTGAAACACCTGGTTTCTTGTTGGTGGAGTAGATTTGAAGACACTGAGGCAAGAGGGAGAAGGGTAGTCTTATGACCAAATCAGGTGACCTTTAGGAGGGAGAGTAATCTTGTGACTTTTCCAAAATCAGGTGACTTAGCCACTGAAATTTAGCTTCACAAAATGGCAGATAAAGGCAAAATGGAGTCACTAATGCTATTTTTTAACGTAACAATGTATACCAAAATTTTCATAGCAACACATTTTGTGATAGCAAAGAATTGGAAATGAAGTGGATGTCCATTAAATGGAGAACTATCTCCAGAGAAGAGTTGAAAAAATAAAATACTTTTGCCTCCCTTTTCAGCAAAAATAAATGACTGCAGGTATATCAGGCAAAGCTGAGAGGTTGAACTGCTTCTTTCTCTCTCCCTCCCTCCCCCCACCTCTCTGTCTCTCTCTCTCTCTTTCTCTCTCTCTCTACCTCCCCTCCCCAGAAAACTTTTTATCGCAGGTAGAGTGGGATAGCTAGACTCAATTTAGATAATTCCAATTTTTCTGGAAACATCTAAAGTATTATAGTTTGGAGCAAGATGGATATAGGCCTTCTTTTCTCTATCAGACCAGATCAGTGTGTTAACCTTGGCCATGTTGACATCATATAGCTTCTCTGCTGCCTGCTTGATCATGCTTGTTGGCCTTGAGGTCCACAATGAAGAAGAGGGTGTTGTCCTAAGTCTTCTTCATAGTAGACTCAGTGGTCGAGGGAAACTTAATGATGGCATAGTGATCAAGCTTGTTTCTCCTAGGGGTACTTTTCTAAGGATATTTAGGCTACCTTTGAAGTCTTAGTATCTTGGGTCACTGGAAGGTGGGAGATGTTCAGTTCTTTTTTGTGGCTATGAACAACTTTCAACATTATCTTCTTGGCCTTCAAAGCCTTAGACTTGGTTTCTGTCTTGAGAAGGGGAGTCAACTGCTTCCTTCTTTGCCTTCAGTGCTATCAAGGGGGATCTCTTTTTTATAATTTATTACAAGCCAGATTTATTGGGTAAAGGGGAAAGAAGGATATGTTTGTAAACCAATGTGATATAAAACAAAAAGATAGCAATTTCTAATGGGCTATCTACAACAATGCAAACAAGCAGCAAGTACAGTGTCATTGTGTTGTGGGGAATACCACTAGTGTTACGGGGAATGATGAGAAGTGAAAATTTACTTATAGTTTGGTTTCATCTGCCACTTTTCTTTTCCAGAAAAAATATCAATTTGTTCCATTTTAAACTAAATACCTAAAGGAAAAGGAAAAACAGGAGATTTGGACTAGAAGATTTGACATAGCCCCTTGGGCATTGACCTAATAGCATCTTTATCAAGCTGGTGATAGTCATTTCAAATTGCAGAAATATGATAATGAGGTATAATTCCTGTTCTTATATGAATATGAATAAGAATCTTTATGCCTAAACACAGCTGAGTCTAGTTGAAAAGGATATCGATACCATTAATTTGTAATTCCTATGTTTTTACAACACAAACCTTGTTAATAATGCAAAGACCCTTGAAACAGAAAATTCTATAACTCTTAAGAACAAACTTGAATGGAAGATATTTTTTGCAACAACAATGTTTACCATGTCAGTGGAGTTTCAAGAGAGAAAGGATGGATTATTTCTTATCTTTATATATCATATTAGATCTCTGATGGAATGGATGAATGAATCATTTAAAAAGCTTTTATTAAGCACTAACTACTGTGTGCCAAGTACTATATTAAGTGCTGGAGTTATGATAGAAAGGTGAGAATTTCTACTCTGAAGAAGCTTACATTCTAATAGGCGAGACAACACATAAGGGAAGATCTAGGTGCATGAGGATGGAAAGGTCTTTAGGGTACAGTAGCAGGGCAAATTAGTCCTTAGGGAACATTAGCAGTTCGGACAGCGATGGCTGGGGGGGGGGGCTTCTATAAACCATCATGGCAAGATAGGACAAGGCTCAGTGGTCCTCTGTCTTTCTTGAAGGAGTTTAGTTGGTCATCCAAACCATCCTGTTCATCCAATCAGCTTGAATGATCCTATCTATCCTGCAGAGCAGGGGTTGGATGAGTTTAGCCCATTACTGCTGGGAAGATTTAAAAGGCTGATGCTTTCTTGAACTATTCGATACAAGCATTGCTCTATGGGCCAAATACAAAGATGACTTGGACCCTTAAAATTCTCAAGGACAAAGATTCTTCCCAAAGATGAAGAAGGGAACTATACCACAACCAGGAAAAAGTGTAACCATGAATAAGACTAATTAGAAATAAGCCTTTACTGCCTAAATGTTTACTGAATGGTATTAATGTCTGTGAAAAAGTAGAATTGTATGCAGTTGTTTTAGCAATGGTTCAAACGAATATAGCTTTTTCCATGGAAACTGATAAATTTGTCATTTACAACTAAGCACCTTTGCTCAGCTTGATGTCATCATGACAGACTGAATTTAGCTTAAACCTTGCTAGTTCAGAACCATCCCATAAACCAGGGGTGGGGAACCTGTGGCCTCAAGGTCCCTCTAGGTCCTTGGGTGTGGCCTTTTGACTGAGTCCAAGTTTTACAGAACAAATCTTATTATAAAGGGGATTTGTTCTGTGAAGTTTGGATTCACTCAAAGGGTGACATCTGAGGACCTAGAGGACTACATGTAGACTCCAGGCCTCAGGTTCCCCACCCTTGGATTAAGACCTGCCCAGCCAGCTTCAGAGAGGCTGATTGCTAGATTGGCTACAGATGATAAATATTTTGTCAACAGCAACCCTTGAACCCTTGAAGGGGTGACAGGCTACACACTGGTAGGAGGAACATGTTGTTTAGTCATGTCAGACCCTTTATGACCCCTTTTGGGGTTTTCTCAGCAAAAATACTTGAGTGGTTTGCCATTTCCTTCTCCAGTTCATTTTACAGATGAGGATACTGAGGCAAAGAAGGTTAAGTGACTTACCCAAGGTCACACAGCTAGTAAGAGTCTGAGGCCAGAAATGAACTCAGAAAGGTAAGTCTTCCTGACTCCAGGCCTGACACCCTATCCACTGTGCCACCTAGCATCTGCCATATATATGTTCTCTGTTTTCTGTTTTGCTATTTGGATAAATAGGTTTCTTTGCTATTTTTTAATATTCATTTTAGAATTGGAATTTGGTTGGAATAGGGTCAGGTCTTGTAATATAAAGTTTAGGGTCCTACTTCCCCCCAATAATGAACAGTGATCAGAAGTTAGCTCGAACCTGAAAAACCTCATCTTCTAGACTAACAGTATTTAAAGGAGCAGGTAGATATAATTTTCTCCTGGTACCCCCTCTCTCTGAGGAGAACACAGTATTGGCCTCTGGCCCCAACTGCTTACTTCCCTTCCTAGCAGGAAATAAAACCTCTTCTGGAGAAGGATTGGGGGAAAAGAGGCTAAAGATGTCTATTCTGCCTCCCTTTGGGCTGTACAAGGACAGATGTTCATTCAGTCTTCATTGTCCTATAACATGCTGCTCTTCCATACCGTAGAAGTGCTATTTGCAGCTAAGGAAAAGGCAAGTTTTGAGACCAGTTGGGCTATTTTTAGACCTTTTCCATTTTGAGTGGAATTTGAGTGGGATTCTCATTGGAGACTTTGCCAATTTGTTGTACAAATGCAGAATTGAAAAATGGATGCTCCTTTAGAAGATTTTTCTTCCTTCTTTCCTTTCTTCCTCCCTTCCTCCCTCCTTCCCTTCCTTTCTTGCTTCCTTCTCCCCTTTCTTCCTCCCTTCCTTCTCTGTCTCTTCCTTTCTTCTTCCCTTCTATTCTTACTCCTTCCTTCCTTCTTTCTTTCCTTCCTTCCTCCTTTTGTTCCTTCCTTCCTTCCTTCCTCTCTCCCTGTTTCCTTTCTTCCTCTCTCCCTTCTTCCTTTCTCTCTCTCACAGCCAAATTTTCTAAAACAATTT
>JAQQSZ010006251.1:0-13644 GCA_028646595.1 Phalanger gymnotis | reverse complement strand
TCTGCACTCCTGCTCTGATCTGCCACTTAATTCCTCCCACCAGGTGGGCCTGGGGCCTGAAGTAACTGCAGCTGTAGTTTTGTAGCTGCACCACCCCCACTATCCCCGGGGTGGTGACCCATCTGCAAACTCTTTTCACTCTGTCTCCCTCAGCTTTTCCCACTAACCTTCTCTGTTGTCTTTGGTGTTTGTGTGTTGAGAAGTCTGGTAACTGCCACAGCTCACTGATTCAGGGCGCTAGGGCCTGTTCCATGGCTCCTGGTCTGGTTGGTCCTGCTGCCGCCCACGCTGGCCTCTGCTCTCCTCCACTCCATGCACAATAGACCTCACCCAGTAACCAACCAGTCTGTCCTGGGCTGGAGCCCTGCTTCCCTCTGCTATTTTGTGGGTTCTGCAGTTCTAGAATTTGTTCAGAGACATTTTTTATAGGTTTTTGGAGGGACCTAGCAGGGATCTCATGCAAGTCCCTGCTTTCTAGCTGCCATCTTGGCTCCACCCCCCACCATTCTTCTCTTAAAGTAACTTGAGATTGAAAAAAGCCTTGGAAGCTATTTAGTGGCACTCTTTAATTATCGTGAGCTTAAAGTTCACTGAACCCAACAAATTTTTTCTCACATCTTTTTTAAGTATGTCTCTCTGATTTTGTATTTTGAAGTTGATTCTTTGTAACCTTGTAGAATCTAACATTTATTCCTCTTAAATTTAATCCTATACAATTCAGCTCATTGTTGGCTTTTAGAGATCTTTAGACTCTGGTTGACATCCAAATGATCAATTCATGATATTGTGTTGACTGTGTGATAGGAATTATATTAATTCCTAGGGATACAAGAAAAAAATGAAAACATTCCCTGCCCTCAAGAGGTTTGTGTTCTGATGGTGAAGATAACACATGCATCTATGGGTATATATAAGAGAGATACTAAATAGTTACAAGCTAACTTTAGAAGAGAAGGAAGTAGCATCTAGGGGGAGCAGGAAGAGCCTGCTGCATGTAATAATATGAACTTTGTCTGGAGACTATGCCTTCTGAATTTGATGAGCTTATCCTCTATGCCTTTTTTTAATTCATTAATAAAACAAATCCATATAGTTCTGGCACAAGATAAGTGTTTAATAAATGTTTACTGATTGATTTATTGACAGATCCTTGAGATGCTCTTCCCCCCAAGGTAACATCAATTTGGTGACAAATACTCCTGGCGTCTGTTCATTCAACCAGTTCTGAGTCTGCTAAACTGTACTACTAAGCTTATATTGGTCTCTCTTATTTAAAGTATAAAACAAAAAGACTGTCAAAAGCCACTAGTTTCACTTTCACTACATTACTAGGTAATGAAATACAAATTTAGTCATAGGTCTTTGTTTTGAATCTTGACTCTGCCAGGTACCACTGGAGTTACCTTGGGTTAGTCACTTTATTTTCCAATTTTGTAATTGTGAAGTTGATTATTTATATCCAAATGTCTCTCTTAATTTTAATCCTTTACAATTAGATACATTGTTCTAGCCTGCTGAAGTCTTTTTACATTATTATTGTCATCCAATCAATTCTCAATAATTTTTTAGGTGTTGATCACTTGCCTGTGTACACCCCTAGGAATACAAAGAAAAAAATGAAAATAGCCTCTGACCTCAAAAAAGGGGATAAATTCTAACGGGGAAGTCAAGATGTACACATAGTGATATATGCATGACTCATATAAAGAAGTTACAAGGTAACTTTAGAGAGGAAGTAACTAATAGCTGAATAGCTGATGGTACTGGAAAGCCCTTCTGCAGAAGGTGACAGCGAGTCTTGGTCTCAGTTTCCTCAACCATGTAACAAGGGAGTTGGAATAGATGATATTTAAGTTGCCTTTGAATTCTAGTCACGAAGATGGATGTCCATCTAACTGACATTTTATCCAATTATCCTTAATTTCAAATGATAGTTTGGTTTGAAGGCAGGTATAAAGGAGAGAGGTGGGAATGGTACAATGCTTTTAGCTGCAAGAGATTAGAATATGAACCTATGGGGAGCAGAACCAGGAGATCATTATACACAATTATAGACATATGGTATCTGTAAGGACTAACTTTGATAGACTTGACTACTCTCATCAATACAAGGTCCAAAGATACCTTCAAAAGACTCATGATTGAAAAAGCTATCCACATCAAGAGAAAGAACTATGGAGTCTGAATGCAGATTGAGGCAACCATTGGTTCTCTTTTTTTTTTCCTTCTTTTTTGGTTTTGTTTCTCCTTTCTCATGACTCATTCCATTGGTTATAATTCTTCTTTATAATTGGACTATTATATAAATAAGTTCAATGTGAAGGTATATGTAGAACTTACATTGGATTATATGCTGTCTTGGGGGAGAGAAAATTTGGAACCCCAAAACTTGTGGAACTGAATATTCTAAACTAAAAATAAAAAATAAATTTATTTTTAAAAAAAGAATATGGACCTATGAATTCTTTCAAAAACCAAATCAAACCAAACAGTAATAGTCTGGCAGGCTGATGAAGCCATGCTGGTTCTTAGTGTTTATTTCTTCCATTTTTAAATATTCACGGTTCATTTAAAAAAAATCTGTTCTAAAATCCATATAAGAATTGAATTTATTCTCACTGGTCTAGGCTTTGCAGAATCTACCTTCTATTTTTTTTTGAGGGGGAAAGGCAAGGCAATTGGGGTTAAATGACTTGCCCAAGGTCACACAGCTAGTAAGCATGTCAAGTGTCTGAGGCCAGTTTTGAACTCAGGTCCTCCTCACTCCAGGGCTGGTGCTCTACTCAATGTGCCACCTAGCTGCCCCTCCTATTTTTTTTAAGCAAGACAAATACAAAATCCTACAGACCTTCCTGTTCTCTACCTTTTCCCATCAAAATATCACCAACAATCACATCTGTCTGTTCTTTCAGACCCCTGGGTTATAATTTATTGAGGCTTTAACACATTGAAATCAGCTAAGAGATCTCTCCTTAATCTTCACTTTCAATTCACATTTCCTCCAGTACCTATTGTCTTTAACATTCATCGCATACAGTATATTCCACCTCGCATTATTTTTCATGTATTTCTATACATATCATGTTTCTTCGACTAAAATATAAATGTAAACTTTTTGAAGGATGCAATTATGTCTTATGCCAGTTAGTACCACTAACACTTAACAAATTACCTGGTTCAAGTAGATAAGCATTACATTTTTGTTGGTGATAAATAAAGTGTTTATTTTTATACCAGGCTACATTGATATTCCTTACCTGTCTACCATAGAGTAATAAAGTTTGGTGTCAGATTACTACGTATCCTGTATCTATTTTATCTATGTAATCCCTACATAAAGTTTGACCTTTAGTATCATACTTATATAAAGCTTATCAGTTGGTTTTAAAATGTTTTAATTACATGACAAAAATCTAAGAACACAGTGTTAATAATGCAATATGGCATAAAAATATATTATCATCCATCTAATGTTTTATTCTTCTTCCTAACTTCTCCAATTTCATGGAATGTTTTGGTTGGGGCCAGCTATGAGGTTGTTGGGAGATGTTTACTGTTTCAGAAGATCAGACACAGGGGATAGTCATTTTTTTTAATCACTGACTCTTGGAGCCATCATTAGATGAAGAGCTTTCTTGACCTCTTCATCTAATAGTCATTCCTTAGACATTAAATTCACTATAGAGAATGCAAAAATGACATCTAGGTGGCATAGTGGATACACTGACAGCCCCAGATTCAGAAGACTCATGTTTGTGAGTTCAAACCTGGCATCAGACACTTACTAGCTGTGTGACCCTGGCCAAGTCATTTAACCCTGTTTGTCTCAGTTTCCCTATCTATAAAAATGAGCTGGAGAAGGAAATGGCAAACTATTGTCTTTGCCCAGAAAACCTCAAATGGGGTCATGAAGATTCAGACACAACTGAGAAATAGAGAATATAAAATATCCAGCATACAATGATGTACTTGAAGTGCATCAAAACAGAAACAGGTCAAGAATGTCACCATTAGGAGAGAACTGTTTGGAGCCTGAAGTTTGCATGAGGAGAACCATTCCTTCCCTACTTTGCCCATGAACTTTGGGCCTCAGCTCTTGAATCCTTCATAACCCTGCTGTAGTGGTTGGGATTTATTTACCTCATCACCTCTGGATTGACTTGGTATAGCATTCTAGTTCTCCGTTTTGCATCATAGATTGGACCTTATTTTACCCTCTCTTCTCATACTTCCAGGAAACAAGTATCTGAATTTTAGAGCTGAAATGTACCTTTGACATATCTATTCTACTCCCCATGTTTATACAACCATGCAAGAAAGTCAAAATAAATGGCATAATATGGATAAAGAAATGTGAGATAAGGAAATGTCACAAAGAACAAGTTCCCATTTTCTGTGTTTTAGGAGAATAATTAAACTCTTCCCCCATTTCCATATGATTAAATGTGGACCACAGAATATCAGAAGAGCATTAATGAGGATGAAAAAGATAACCTGTGTGTTTCAATTTAGCATTCAGAACTTCATGATGTCTTTAAATATCCTTAAATTATCTGAATAGTTTATCATAAAAAGTATGACTCTCTTCAAATATCTGATATATTTTTAGGTCTATATTTCAGTTGAAATTTTGTTTCACTGAAGCAAGATTAAATATTCAAAATACACAGAAAGTAATCAACCTTCTTATAAAAACAATAACAAAGCAATCACTTTTTGTGTTGTGTACATCAGGGCTCTGAGGACCTTATATGTACCCTTCAAAAGGAAAACATAAGAAGGCTGTACATACATGGATATATATTTTAAAGTGTTTTTTTTTAAAACATTTTTCCCCCTGTAGTGATTGGGTCTTATTTTATGCCGCTAACACTACTGTACAATTACTTTTAAGTGATTCATGTGGAAGTTTTTGATAATTGTTTAAACTTTTCTCCTAAAATGGAAATGTCTTAGGAAACCTGAGGCAGAAAGTGAAAAAAACTGAAAATGCCTGAGACTCATTTAGTCTCATTCTCTGATTTTTAAAGGTTTCTTTTTTTGATGAATAAAACCCTAATGGAAAACTTCATGACAATGATAAATGATGAAAATCATGCCAGTTTTATTTATGAATGGTTGTTTATTGATGGGCAGAGATATGTATTGGGCTTGATGTTGTTCTCATATTATAGATTTGAAGCACATCCCACATTTAGTTTCAAGTTTGGTCAATAAAGTTATCATGTAATTATCATCAACTGGTATTTAATTATTAATTGTTACCTCTAGGGCTGTCTGTGGACTGAATACTGTATTTCATCTGATAGTAAGGTCTGGATTTGTCAGTCAGGAGGGAGAGAAGGAGGGGGAAGATAATCAGTGCCAACATGAATAATTGAGCTTTAATAATTTTTGCTGCATTTAGAAATCATTTCCCACACTTGTTACATGACCAAAGCGCCTGGAGCTCCAAAGTTGATCAGACTCATCTCATACTTGCTGAAACTCTACAGATGGATATGAAACAATGTACAGATTCTCTGGTACAAATCTAACCAAAATAAAGCCCAGGTAAGAAAAATACTGGACTCTCCATGCAACGATGTCCTCAAATCAGCAGCAAAAAACTGTTCAAATCTTGGCTCTGCTAATTATTTCTAGAGGGACTTTGACCAACTTGTTTTACCTCTCTTGGTTTCACTTTACTCACCTACAAAAAAAGGAATTAGACCAAATATTATTCAAAATTCCTCTGTACCCTATGATTCAATAAGATGTTAACTCTGTGAGGGTAGGGACTGTTTCTTTTTTGTCTTTGTGTTCCTAGTGCCTAGCACAGTGCCTGACACATAAGCACTTAATAAATACTTTTGGATAGGTTGATACTATATTGCAAACTCCTTGGAGTCATGAATGCAATCATACACTACTACTTTGTGTTTCTCTCATTGTCTGACATCAATTGGGTCCTCAAACAATATTGACTTAGTGAATAAATCTTTGTGGGTCTGGATCAGAGGTGGGAAACCCAGCCTTGCAGACACTCTAGGTCTTCAACATAACTTCTGAGTGGTATAGTACCTACTGAAAACAGAATATAGATATAGACAATTGTAAAACACAAATGAACCTCTTTTTTTATATGACTATATGACTGACCTTCGGGAAAATCCTGAATGATGACTTTAAGATTATGAATTAATCATTACAGGAGCCAAGATACCGGAGTAAGAGGTAAGTCACTCTCACCCTCCCTTATTGACCTCTGAAAGTCCAGAAAATATTGCCTCAGGAAAAAACCTGGAACAGCTGAGCCAGAAGAAAGATGCGGTGCAGCAGTCCTGTAGCCTAGGAAGCCTGGGGGATTAAGGGAAAAGGCCCTTCTCACTCTGAGAGAGGAGGTGCAGTACAGGACGGGAGGCAAGTCAGCAGTAAGCCCCCACTCAGCAAACCAGGGGTAGATCCTGAGCCCCAGGGTGGTGGAGCAAGCAAGCGCCAACACCAAGACTCCTGAGTACCTCAGCACAGGCAGGCAATTGGTAGACGCCGGATAGGAAAACCACCACATGAGCCCAGCATTCTCTAGCAGCCAAATTTCTTGGTGCTTCAACACAACTCCAGGAAGCACAACTCGAAGAGGCACAGCTCCAAACTGGCAGACATACTCCGGAAGCCAAACATTCAAGAGCTTTAAAGAAGCAGGTGAGCAGGCATCCCCCAGGGGCCAGAATCTGCACCCCACACCCTAAGAGCTCCAGTGTTCCTGACCCCAGTTGAGCACCAGGTAAGCTGCCTGACACCTATAGCTGCCAGCACCTGGGTCCCCAGCACACAAAGCCAGGGACCAAGACCTGGGCTCCCAGAACAAGAAGTTTGAGTCCAGTGCCTGCTGCATTGCAGACAGAGAACTCAACTTTAAAAGCTAGGAAATTGGCAAACACCATGAGCAAAAAGCAGAAATGGACAATGACCATAGATTCTTATTATGGGGATAAGGAATATCAATGCCCAAATTCAGAAGAGGACAACGTTGTCAATATACCCACAAAGAGGAATATGAACTGGTCTCAAGCCCAAAATGTCTCTTGAAAAAGCTCAAGAAGGATTTTAAAAGTCAAATAACAGAAGTGGAAGAAAAACTGAGAAAGGAAATGAGAGGTATGCAAGAGAGAGTCAATAGCTTGGAAAAGGAAGGACAAAATTAGACTGCAGAAAACAAGTCCTTAAAAAAAATACAAATGGCCAAATGGGAAAAAAAAGTACCATCAAGAAAACAAGTCCTTAAAAAAATGCAGTTGTCCAAATGGAAAAAAATACACTGAAGAAAGATGATGTATTAATCATATTAACTCTTGCATGTATTGGTATTTCATGGATTTCTGATTTCATTGGTGTACATATACCTTCTATCGATATAAGCCATAATCCTTATATAGGATGAATGATTACTTTAGGGTTGCTATGGGAAAGTGTTTCATTGCCATGTGTTCAACCTGGAGGTAAATTACTTCAAAATGATCAAGGATTTTATTTGGCCAAGAGGCAAATATAATCTATCATCAATGGGCCTATACTTGAAACTTTAATAACCTAGCAGAATGTGTCAGAGCTTATATTCCTTGAGTATCATTTGAGAAACATTAGAGTAGGCCTTTAGTGAAGAAACTAAGGCTTTCCCTCCCCCACCCTTCAATGCTCATAATAATTTCCTTGGAAATTATCAAGTAATCACTTTGTATATATGCTATATGTACTTAAAATTATATATGTTGCTACCTCCAAAAGAATGTAGGCTCCTTGAATGCAGGCACTGTTCTATTTTTACCTCTATTTTTAGTACCCAGCACATGGTAAGTGATTAATTTGTTGACTGAATGGTTGAATTCTGCATATGCCCCATAATTTTAGATTTTTGGGCATGACAAGGCAAACTATCTCAAATGACAAGGATGGAAGTAATAGAGTTCTCTTTTCAATTTCCACTGTCTATTAATTAGCCAATAGTGTGTATTTAACACTCATTAGAATTCAAACCTTACAAAATATTGAACATTGTTGAAAGATTCCAAAGAAATAGCAAGCATTCTTATAAGCTCTGAAACAATAATTCCCTCTCCTTTCTTTCTGCCTTTAATCCTGTCTCGGATTCTCTCTATCCTTTATATTGTTGTCTGTTTACCTGCTTCCTTAAACATTTCTTCCTACTCCAAACTCTAGGCTCTACCCTATTTTCCTGATGGAAATGATTTATCTCTGTTTCAAAACATATTAACCATAGAGAAACCTTGTTTTGTTGGGTGTTAATGGTTCAGAGATAAAAATGGACACTTGAAGCAAGGAGTAGACAACCACCACCTAGTCTCCCTATATGCTAAAGGAAACTGGGATACATATAAAAGCCTGGCCTATATTCAGGTCATAACTGTACATGACATTTTAAGATGTGATAAATTTGAAAAACTCCAGGACCTTCTTACCCATTACTGGATTGAGGATTTGGTTTTCATTAAGGGAATGTGTTAGATATTTTTGCCTAAGCTCCAAAGCTCAAAAATAGATCCATTACTATTTTGAACATTCTGTGTCTCCTTTTGAAATTATGAAAATGAAAAAATACCAGAACATTTCTCCTCAGATGCTTATCACATATTAAATTTACCAAATTTCTATGAAGTAGAATTTATCAAAATTTTGAAGAAGTTAATAAGAATATCAAAAGTTGAAGAATGGTTTCAAAGTCTAGTGGCACATTTGGCAGGTGAAGCGATACTGAGATATCTCCATAGTTTTTTTCTTTCAGACCCAGGAGTTAACCTGGGACTCCAAAGATGCTGTTATTATCCTCCCCTTCTAGAATATTTCTTTATATTTGTTTGGCTTCATAGTGTATAAATTGTTTTTTAAACCCATTATCTATTTTGAGCCTCCCATCAACTTGTGAGATAGGAAGGTGTATCAGTAAGGCAAATGTCACAATATCAATGGTGACCATGAATATGCCTATATAGTTCTGTATCTCGGAATATAAGAGACTCTCCATATAGAAGGCAGAAGAAGTGAAATATTTATTCAGATACCAGAGGATCAAATCCCAAAACTAATAACTCCAATTCAACATAGAAGCAATTATATCCCAAAACCAGTAAGTCCACTTCATCATAATAGCAAGGAACTTAAAACACAGTATCACAGCAGGTAGCCAAGCCATCCCATAACCTTCAGCTCTTACTGGGGCCTTCTTGTAAACACTCACTTACAATCCTAGCTGTCTGCTTCCCTGTGTCTTCTCCTCTGCCATTCTGAGAGAGAGCTTATGCTTTACTACCCTCAGAGTACATATACCCTTTTCAGAGCCTGAGGGCTTCACAACCCTTGTAACCTAATTAGCAAAAGGGTGTGGGCTTTCCTACAAACAAACCTTTCCTAATCAAGCTTCCCTTAACTAGCTCCACCGGAGGCCTATTAATGGGATTAATGGAGGGGGAAGATCTTTAATCACATTAATACCACAGAAGGGCAGATCTTGCTATTCTCAGATAAAGAAAGTGGAGGTCAAAGAAGGGAAGTGACTTGTTCAAGGCCACAGAGCTATGAAATAATGGAGTCTGAACTAGAACCTTGGAGCCCTGACTTTCGGATCCACACCCTTAAAGCTTCCCTACATCCCCAATCACTGAAGGCTACACAGCATCCAGTACAAAGAACAGATTGGAGAATGATACTATGATGTCTCAGCTCAAAGTTGATAATGCCAAGATCATACCATTTCCTAATTTTTAAGTGAGGTTGAGAATTATAAGGAGCTTAGACCAGTTTAGAATATATTCCTTTTTTAAATTAAATTTTATTTTTCAGTCATCCAAAAATTCACATTCTCTCCCTCCTTCCCCAATTGAGAATAAAAGAAAGGCAAAACAGGATATTCAAAACTCCTGTTATAAATATGTATGTATAGTCAAGTAAAAGAAATGTCCACATTGGACATAGCCTAAAATGTGAAAATATCTATAAATGGGACCACACACACACACACACACACACACACATAACAAACCTAAATATGCAATACATACATGCATGTATGTACAAGATATATTTATGTATATATAAAGAATTATATATTTTATGTATATATAGATATGTAGAGATGCACACAATACATGTTTGTGTATATGTGTCCACATATGCAAACATATAATAAATGTATGCTTGTATATAAATGCATACATGAATACAAAACACGTTTGTACATGTGTATATGTATAAATGTATTATATGCATGCACACACAAACTATATATGTATTATAAATACCTATACACATTTACATATAAACATGTACATGTATTTATATATACACAAATATAAAAAATCTATGCATTATATATATATATGTATATATGTATATATATACTCATGTGAACAATGTATGTATACATATATATGTATGTATATTTCATGGTCATAATTGGTCATGATGGCACTCTAAGTTCCTAAGTTTTTCAAGATTATTTTTGCAATATGGCTATCACCATATAAATCATTCTTCCTTTCCCTTTCACTTCATTCTCTATCAATTCATATTAGTCTTTCTAGGTTTCTCTGAAATCTTCCCCTTCATAATTTTACAGCACAATAGCCTCCTGACATATTTATATACCATATTTTGTTGAGCTATTGCCTAATTAATAGACAGCTCCTCAGATTCCCTTTCTTTTCCACCTCAAAAAGAGTTGTAAAGAATTAATATATACTCAGTTTATTTTGCTTAGGATTAGACCCTTCCTTAACCTCTTTCTATCTGTCCCTTTTCCTTTCTCCAGTTTTTCTCCAATTTTCTTGTTTCTTTAAATGTTTTTCTATACCAGTTGTGAACCCTGTTATGTATGCATTCTTCCTGCTTTTGACTAGTTCAAATGACAGTGAAGTTCAAGGGCCAGCCTCTGCCCTCCCCCATTTTGTCCTTATTTGTTTATGCTTCTAATTATATAAGATAATTTGCCCTAACCTTCTTCCCTCCCCACCCCAAATACTTTCTTCTTCCTCTCTTTCTATTTTTCTTTTAAGGTCATTAACACATAACAGAATCACTCTCCGCTCTTCCAATTCTTACTTTTTTCTCCTCAAATTGTTTTCAAGGCCAATCGTTATTGCTATCTTGTATTTTCTTCCATTTTTCAGTCTTTTGATTTTATTTTATTTTATTTTTTTTTTTAGTGTATCACAGAATCACTGGCTTCTTTTATTCCAGTCAAATTTTCAGGTAGTTTGTTGCTTGGGCAGGGTTTTTGTATCTCTTATGCCAAATTGGAAATTCCTTTTTCAATGTTTTTTTCAATAACTCTCATGCTTTTCCATTTTCCCCTCTACCACGCTCATTTTTTTATTAGGAAAAAAAATCCTTTAAAAAAAAAAACCTCTTCTTTTAGCTTTCACAGGAATTCTAGTTGACTCTCTGCCTAAGCTGCATTTTTCTTAGAAACTCTGCATGTTCATGCTTTGGAGTTGTTCTCTTCTTCTAGTTTTATGCCTTAAGTGCCTTGGTTACCATAATAGTTTGGTTTTGTAAGTGAGAGACTTTTTTTTCTTCGTTCATTCTTCTAGCCTACTTCCTAACTTCACACATAATGTTAGGTCTGGGCTGATTCCATTGCTATTTCTTTGGGGTATTGAGTCTTATTCCATGTCTTGAGGAACAGCTCAGGCTGCGCCTATTAGTACTCCCCAAGTAGTCTGATGTAGGGCAAAGTTTGATCAGTGCCCTACCATCATTTCCCCTGGCCTCAGCTCTGAAAATTCCAGGTTTGTATTTGGGTTTGAGAAAGATTCAGTTACTATCAGCCACTTGGAAAAGCTCTGCTGAGCCAAAGGGCTCTCCTTTGGTCTGGAATTCCTGCCATGGTTACTCCTCTGCAGTCTTCAGAACAGGCTGTGCTTAGGAGTTAGACCCTGCTCTGCTCCTAGGGTCTGAACCACACAGAAGCTCCTTAGTCATGAATTTTCTCCTGCCTGGATATACCAACTATGTTCTTTGGCTCCTCTTTGGCTCCCCGGAAACATGTCTCCTTGCAAATCTTATCTGGATCTGTGAGCTGGATCTCGGTTATAAGTGTTAAAGCTACCAGCTGGCCACTGTTCTTACATCCTGAATTAGGTGTACATAATGTGTGGCCTTTCCCTGCGCTAGAATACTCTGCTCAAGGCACCCCCCAGGAGAAACCTCATCCTCGGTGTCCACAGACCTCTCTATCCATTTCCCTTTGTTGATCTGGGTTGGAAAAAAAAAAAAGACTCATTGTTACCTTTTTCATGAATTTCCCCATTAGGATTCTGTTGTGTGTTTTCTCAATCTAGTTGGATGAATTTGGGGTGTGAGGAACTCTCCAGAATATACCTGTAAGAGAAAATCTTGGTATGATACAAATGTTAAAAAAAGAGTATAATGTAAAAATATAAAGAACTTGGTTCTGCTTGGCCCAGAGGGTAAAGACAGAAACTGATGTTGTTAGCAAGCAAGATAACAGACAACAACAAAAGCAAAAGTAAGCAAATAACAATAAGGCAACTGCATAACAAAAAGGAGCAGTTCTGGATGATAAAATGTGGCAATTAAGCTCTAGAATGGGGTTTCTTAAAGCTAGGGTCCACAGATGTCTATAGATTTCAAGTGAAAAAATACAATTTTATTTTCACTAATCTCTAATAGTATTTTTTTTAGTAACTTAAAAAATTATCCTGAGAAGGAGTTTGTAAGGTTCACCATAGTACCAAAGAAGCCCATCATGCTTGCTTGCACAAGTGTGCGCATACACACACACACACACACACACACACACACACACACACACACACACACACACACTCGCAAAAAGCTCCTGTTCTAGAAAAAACAAAAATCTCATCAGCTTTCATTGGGCCCAACCTTGCAAAGAGCTTAGTATTTGCACCTGCTACCCCAGATAAAATAGTCTGCTTCTTGACCAGTTTTACCATTGTCATGTATAAAGCTCTTTCAGCTTAAGATACTCAATAGCCCCACCATCAAGGAAGATATGGAAAGCAACTAGTATGGTATTATTGTATTTATGCTAATTGTCACTCCACTCAGTTGGCCTTGATGCTTGTGGGCATGTCTGACATGGATGCCAACACTGCTACTTATAACACTCCTGTTTGTCAAACTAAAGTGAACTATGTAGTGAAGGAAAAAGAAATACGATAAAGAGTAATTGAGGAAAAACTTCGAATGTGGTAACTAGGAAGAAAACTAGATGAAGAGAAAGGGTGTGTTTCAACAATCTGGCTAGTAGCTGCTGTGGGGGTGAAAGACCAACACAAGCCCAACAATAAGCATGCTACCAGCATGCTGCAAAAGCCCAGGTTCTATTGATTTGCTTTAGTAAGGAAAGCAATGTTAAGGGGTTGACAAGCTTACTTTAATTCAGCATACAAATACCATTCACCTAGTTCAGGGGAAAAAGCCAGCACCCTGAACTTTGTAGCAAATACAAACAAATTACAAACATCGATAGACAAACCAAATACAATTCATAGCTACCAACATCTAGGTTCAGCCTGGGAGCTCATAACAAAGGCTGGCCCAGAGTCACTTGCACCACCACTGCTGTGGGTAAGAGCTCCGAAAAGGAGAAAGCCAACCCCT
>JAQQSZ010006250.1:0-13645 GCA_028646595.1 Phalanger gymnotis | reverse complement strand
TCTGGCCCCAGGCCCACCTGGTGGGAGGAATTCTGTCTGGCAGGGGCTTTTGGGGAAGGAGGAGGGTAGCTGATAAGGCAGCTCATCCACCCAAGCAAGGAACATAGAACTCTTTAGTCTTTAAGCAGCCACGCCCAGTTGAAAAATTCAAAGGTTAATTAAGTTGGAGGGGAATATGGCCAGGCATCGAAAACACACCCAGATTCAGTCTCAGACTCTGGATTCCTTCTTTGGTGACAAAGAAGACCAAAACATACAGTCAGATGAAGTTAACAAAGCCATAGAAAAAATAGAAATTATCCATTGTGGGCTCACTCTTCTCTCTATGCCATATGCTAAATCTCTTTTTTAGTATCTCTCATTATTTTCATCCTTTTCTTCAATCTCTGTCAAAAAAGGGGGACCTTAGCCTTTCCAAGACCAGCTACTATGCTCGTGCTCTTGATACAATTACCCTTTTTCCTATCTGTAGACATACCCAACTCTTTCCTTAAAAGAACATCATTTGGGGGCAGCTAGTGAGTAGAGTACCAGCCCTGGAATCAGGAGGACCTGAGTTCAAATCCAGCCTCGGACATTTGACACACTTACTAGCTGTGTGACCTTGAGCAAGTCACTTGACCCCAATTGCCCTGCCTTACCCCCACCAAAAAAAAAGAACATCATTTGATTCTATCATGTCCCCAACTTATCATTCAAGAAATCTTTATAGCCAAAAATCCTAGAAAGTATCATCTGCCTTCATTCCACCTTTTCCTTGACTTCTGCTCACTCACGGATCCCCCGCAGTCTGGTTTCTTATCTCCGCCCTCTCTCCCCATCCTAATTTGCTAGAGCAGCTCTTGCAAAAATTGTTGTTGTTCAATTATTTCAGTGATGTACAACTCTCTGTGACCTCATCTGAAGTTTTCTTGGCAGAGATACTGAAGTGGTTTGCCATTTCCTTCTCCAGCTCATTTTACAGATGAGGGAACTGAGACAAACAGAGTTAAGTGACTTGTCCAAAGTCACACAGCTAGGAAGTATCTGAGGCCAGATTTGAATTTAGGTCTTCCTGACTGCAGGCCTGGTGCTGTATCTACTGTGCCACCTAGCCTTGTAAAAGTTACCAACATTCTATTCACTTCTAGTTCCAGTGGCCTTTTGCAATTCCTTGTTCTACTTCAGCTTTTGACTCTGTGGACCCCCACCTCCTTCCCTAACTTCGGTGACCCTGCTCATTCAGGGATCACTTCTTACCTTGTCTGATCACTCCATTTCACTCTTTGCTGAATCATCAACCCTCTTCTACACCCTGTGTGGACAGCTCCCAAGACTCTCTTCTGGGACATTTCTTCTCCAAAATTCAATTCAGCAAGTGTTAATTAAGCACTTACTGTGTGCTAGGCATGGTGCCAAGATGCTGGAGTTATGAACATGAACACAAAAACCATTCCCTGTCCTTAAGGAGCTGACATTTTCCTGTTGGCTGGAACAACCCCTAGACAGAAAGGTAAATTGAAACATGTGTATATGAATGTAAACATATTAAACATACATGTGCAGATAGACAAATTAATATAAAGTAATTTGGGGGAAATCCTAATAACTGGGAATTAAGAAATCCCTTATGTTGCAGTTAACACTTGAACCAATCACTTCTCTATGGTCTCTCTCAGTGAAAGGCTTGGATTTCATGAGTTCATTTATGATCTCTATGCAGATAACTCCCAGATCACTTTGGTGAGCTGCAGTGTCATATTACTAATTCCCTACTGAACATTTCTACCTGGATGTCCTGAAAGCTTCTTGAGGGTAGCAATGGTGCTATGTACTTCTTTGTATGAGAGGCAGCACAAAGTAATGGCCTTGAAACCAGGAACACCTGGGTTCCAGTCCTGCCTTGGATATACATCGGCTATGTGACTTTGGGCAAGTCACTTAACCTTTCAGCATCCCGGTGTAACTACCTATAACTTTAAGTTGCAGAGAAGGTGAGAAGGGCTGATCTACATTGGTATAAGATCTTCCTAGGATATCCTTACACTGATAAAATCATAGTCTCAGTCTCCCCGCCCCCCCAAAACCTCACAAACTTTTACATGCCTGACAAATTCTAGTACAATGGCTTATATGTAAGAAGTACTTAGTAAATATTTGTTGTTTGAGAATTTAAGAATGTTGATGCAATGTTTCTGTGGGATTACAGTACTGCATTTTTTAAAGGTTGTAAGAAAGGAAAGTTAAAAAGAGACTAAAAAATTAAAGAGAAGAGATAAGCATGGGAATAAGAAATTCTTAGAAGGGAGAAAATCCAGTCCTAGAAAACCTCAAATATCATTGTGTGTCTCCCAGAGGTTGCCTTGAAGACCACTACAATAGGCCTGGTATGGTGGTAGTAAATTCTTCTGGATAACTCCCAAAGGACAATATGAAGACCAATGGTGGTATTGTATTGTGGGCAACGTGTCCTGAAGGATCTTGAGGACGACACTTAAATACTAATTCAGTAGGGGTCTCTTGGGCACATAGTACTAAGGAAAGCAAGCATATAAATATACGTATATTTAAGTTGAAAGAAAAGAATATTGCATATATTTTGATTGTAGCTAATTTATCCAGTTTATCATTTATTAATGTCAATGACATCAATAAACCATTCATTAAAACAATTTCCATCAAATCTGGGGATAGGTGAGATTCAAGTGTTTTCAATTTTCTTCTGGCGTTTTAAGAAAGAACTTGAGCTGACAGTCCATTAGGATCATTGCATAAATATTGCCATGACATCAAATCAGATCACTGGTATGACTGTGCTTTATAGAAGTTGGAAAAACCTTGAAGGCACTTGGCATAATATCAGGAAGGAAAAGAAATTTTTTTTTCCTGAGCTCCAGTGATGATCAGCACAGTCAGTGAATTATAAAGGATTTTGATTTAATCTATGACCCTTCTGTTCAGTCCAGTCAGCAGGATCACACTCCGATATGAAGGAGTGAACAGCCTTTATCTTGAATATCAAAGTACAGGCAGTCACTAACTTATTTATAGGTTGTGTTCCAAAAGTTCATTTGGAAGTCACTGATTTGGCACTCAGAACACCCATTCCTCTAGAAAAAAATACATATGTGATGGGCAGACTCTCAGGGTAGCCCACCAAGGCCTCTTTAACCTCATAGTGAGCTTGGATAGTGTACTGAGAGTCCAGATGCAGCTAAGCACCCTGGTATATAAAACACCACAAAGTCTGGGTTTAGATCTTGCCTCAAGCACTTACTAGCTGTGTGATCTTAGGAAAGTCATTTACCCTCCTTCAGTACTGTTTCCTCTTCTAAAAAATAGAGGTAATGAATATACCTGCTTTGTAGTTATAAGACTCAAATGAAATAATAGATGCAAAGCATTTTGCCAACATATATATATATATATATATAAATGTTAACTATTATTATTAAACCTATAGAACCTGATCTCCATGCATAACAGTGTTTTTATGCTAAAATACCACTCAAAATTCCAACTTGGTACTGCTGTAACAAGGTGGGACTCCTTTCTTCACTTACCCTATCTGCCGGCCAATGGAAGCAGGAGCTCTCATGGCACAAAGCAAGTGAAAGAGGATGCAGCAGGGCAGAGGTTTGACAGGATAGGAACTGGTAAGCTAGCGAAAGGGCAGAAGAGTGGTTTCAGTGGATTGAAATTAAAGAACCTTAGAGAAGGGCAACTATCTGTCCCTTAGGGACATCTCTTAGGCCTAGATAGTTCCCATCCCTTCTTTTCTTTTAAGTGTCCCATGAAAAGGGCAAGTAAAAATGGAAATAGCTAGAAAGAAGATATTGAAACTAGTTTTGGCAAAATATACTGAACCCTGGACTGGTAGCCCTGGGTTTGAGACTCAACTTCAAAATGAATTGTTTATGTGACCCTGTGAAAGTCATTTTACTTCTCCAGACTGGTTTCCTCATCTGTCAAATGAGGAAATTGGAGCAGACGGCTATATTCCTTTTAGTTATAACTCAAACATTCTATGATTTGTGCTCCATAAATGGGTCAGTGGTCACCAAATGCCTTTGTTATAGCTCTGGATAGCATGAATAATGCCAAGTACAGATAATCCAAAAATCATTTTTATTTGGCTGGAGAGTACATTATATGACATGTTTTGCAGTTGACTGCTCCTCCCAGAGATGTTTCGTTCAAATTAGTTTTCATTCCCTGGGCCCAGAGCTGTTGACAACAGGGGAAGCCAGCCCTGAAGCATGCCCAATCCCTGGGAACCCAACATAAGTCATATTTTATAAGCCAACAATGTAATAAATTTTGATCCAAACAAGATGTAGTGTTGAAAAGTACTAGCTTTTAAAACACATTTAAATACTCTGCCCTTCCTTCTTCATCCACCAACATGGCTCAGATTTCTTAAATTCTGGAAATTGTTCATGTAACATGAACTTTTGTTCCAGGAAAGACAGATTATTTTAAACAGGCTAAAAATAAGTCGCAAGGGCAGGAATAATGATAAATAATTAGTGCCCCATCATATACACTCTCTGAGCTGTTAATAAAAATGTTCTCATGTGCACAAAGACAAATGTCAAGAGGAATCACGATCTCTAAGGATGACAGTCAAGATTAGGATGTAAAGAATAAAGAACTAGATATTAAACAATCATTTTCCATCTGTTTCACAAATGAAGACAGTGGGGACTTAATCAGGGATCAGATTTCCTGGAATGGTAGATGAGTAATAAGTGTGTGGATTAGTACCAGAAATGGTTATGAAAAGCTTAGAGTGTTATTCATTATTATTGCCGAACTGTCTTATTTTTTTAAGTAGTTAAGCACAAATGCAATTTTGAAATAACATAGAAAATGTGATGAAAACAAGATCTCATAGGAGGTCTAGAGCTCTAGACTCTTGATGAGTTTTCTTGGTAACAAGCCAGAATCTCTTTTGACAAATTCAGCAGCCACATTATGTCAATAATTCCCACCTTGGGCTTTAAAATGATTGAAGGTTTCACAGTGATAGCAGAGGGTACTACAAAACTTAGCAAAATGTTTTCTTAATTGTTACTTTTTTCTCTGACACTGATGTCTGATAATAGCTTTGCCTAAGTTATCAGCATTTGCTTCCCAACTGTAAATAATGCAATAATGTGCAATAATATTTGCTAGCATAAAAGATTATTGTAAGGATCAGGTGAAGTAAAGTGAAAACCATAAAGCCTTAAACAATTAATTTTAAGATATTTTTATTTTCTTCAGTATCAGTGGCAGGACAAGAAAACTGATTCCTCTCCCACGAACCATTGGTGAAGATGCCACGCTATAGTCAACGTAGTCAATGTCCCTTTGCCTCAGGCCTGTATGTATACATTTACCCAGTCTAAATAAGACCTGATTTTCTTTCCTGGAACTAACCCTACTTGCTCTCCCAGCTACTTATTAATTTGATTGTAACATTTGTATTGACATTTTTATGTTATTGTGCATTTGTATATCTTGACTGATTAATTTTAGTGTGAGATCTTCACGAGTCAGAAGAATGTAATTTAATCTTTATTATATATTGCCAAAGATGGCAAAAAAGTGACAAAAAGATATTATCCAGGAGATATATGACCAAAAAAGAGGTAGGCTGGCATTGGAAGTGAAGATTAAGGCTATAATCAAATTGCTTGCTTTCTCAAAGAGGGGGGAGTGGAGGGAGGGAGTGACAGAATTTGGAACTCAATTTTTTTGTAAATAAAGAATGATAAAAGTTGTTTTTCACGTAATTGGGGAAAAATAAAATATTACATAGATATTTTTTAAAAGGCCAGGATTAAGGGATGGACATTCTGATTGTTATTCTGTTACCTGTGGAATGTCAGAAGACCTAGAGGAGAGATTCTATCACATTCAGTTGACTCTCTACAGAGGCTTTAAGGAAAGATATAGATAAAAGTTGCATAGAATGAGAAGGCATGGATGGGATATTATCTATGCCCTAAGAAGGAATAGTCACGACAATGAGGTGATGAAACCATTAAAGGATAGAAGTTGGCATATCCAAGCATAAACCACAGTATCATACACCATGAAGGTCCACAGAAAACACTGACTTCCTGAGTTCTGGACTAAAATATAAAGTGTTACACAATAAAACTGAGTCAGTTTCTATCTCCTGGTCTCCTCAATTTTAATTGGTGAAGTTGGAATAAATAACCTCTGGAGTTCCTTCTACTTCTAAATCCTATGATCTTAGGACCAAAAACTGAATCTGTTTATATTCAAGTTTTCTTTTTTAGATTGGACATGTGTTTTCATTGGTATGAAGGACTCCCAGGGAGATAACTCCCTTTGCTAAATTTGTGTGTTGTTTTCAAGGTTTCTTAATTTTGATAAAAGTCAGCAATAAATACTTTGTAAACCTTGATGTGCTATACAAATGTAAATTAATATTATCATTTTTATTACAAAGGTCATATCTTTCCATCTCCTTTGTAAATTACAACTGACAAAGGGATCCTTCAGCTTGACCTAAAGATGGATATAGGTGAATGCAAAATATGTGGCTTCAGAGTTCCTTGAATTGAATATGGTTAAAAAAAAATTAAAGGTGAAAGGTAGGGGAAGCTAAGTGAATTTACTCATTTCTTCATATAAAAAGCATAAGTCTAGGTTGTCGTCCTACTTAAAAGTGGATGAATTAGACACTTAAACAAATTTTCCTCTTATAATTTTTATTTATCTCTTTGGTTTTTACATTGTCTTCACTTCCTAGTATATACCTTCTCCCCACTCTTCTCTCCAAAGTGAAATGCGTTGTAGAAAAGAATAAAAAAGAGAAAGAATAAAAGGTTAGTGAAACTAACATCAGCTGAGTCCCACATTATATGTAGGATTCCACAACTGTATTTCCTCCCTCCTATAAAAACAAAACAAAACAAAAAAAGGAAATGATTTTTCTCATCTCTTTTTTGGAGCTCAGCTTGAGTGAACAGGTTCCTCACACTGCCCCTCTCACTCCTCAGAAGAAGCATAGTTATACTCTGCTTGGTTTTGGCTATGAGAAACATTTTTGGGTTGAGTGCCCTACTCAGTTGCTAAGCTGGTAAAGCTAATGACACAAAGTATTCATAAGAGGAGGAGGAGGCTTTCTGATGATGGGTGTCTTGGAGTCAACTTTTGAAAGACAAGATATAACTCCAACAGGGGAGTAAAGGTAGGGTTTCCCTGCTCCAGCATAATGGCAAGACTGGAGTGCTCTGATCCCTTATTCTCCACAGGAAGTACTGACTCAATTAGCTAGGTTTATGCCAGAATCTCCTAGGTTCTTTGATTCTCCTTTGAAGTTTTCCTTCAAACTTGGGAAGATTTAAAGTTCCTGGAAGGTCAGTGAGTGCTGGCCACAAGGGCATTGGAGCGGTTGGAGCAGCATTAACAGGAACAGACTTGCCACTAGGAAAAGGTTGGCAGGAGAGGAACCCGGACCTTCTCTCCGCAGCAAAGAACTTCCCTGATTGGCATATTGGTGTCTAATGTGGACTCTGTTCAATCAAAGTGAAATGTGAATTTGGTTAATTAGAAGCCTCTGCTGTGTCCCCCAAAAAAGCAAAATAAGAATTACAGTGTTTATATATCAATGAGGCTTCAATATTAGCCTCCTGATTGTACTAATTGTGATAAGTTATTGGATTCTGTTCTAATCATTCTATGATTCTTTATAATTTAATATACTTTTTCCATTAAAATATGCTTTAATTTTTATTCAAGTTTTTAATTAATTCTGGTAGCATCTTGGCTTGTCTTTCTTCCCTCCACCCACAGTATTTTATTTTATTTTCTAATTACATGTAGAGATAGTTTTCAACATTCATTTTTATAAAATTTTGAGTTGCAAATTTTTCTTCCTCTTTCCTTGTCCTCTCCCCTCCCCAAGACAAGCAGTCTGGTACAGGTTATATATGTACAATTATGTCAAACATATTTCCATATTAGTCATATTGTGAAAGACAAATCAGAACAAAAGGGAAAAACTACGAGAAAGGAAAAAAAAACCAAAAAAAAAGTGAAAATAATATGCTTTGATCTGCATTCAAACCCCATAGATCTTCCTCTGGATGTGCTTAGCATTTTCAATCAGGAGTCTTTTGGAATTGTCTTACATCATTGTATTACTGAGAAGAGCTTAGACTATCATAGCTAATCATTGCACAATGGTGCTCTTGCTGTGTACAATGTTCTGTCGTTCTGCTCACTTCACTCAGCATCAGTTCATGTAATTCTTTCCAGGTTTTTCTGAAATCCGCCTGCTCATCATTTCTTATAGCGTGATAGTATTCCATTACATTCATATGCCACGACTTGTTCAGCCATTCCCCAATTGATAGGCATCCCCTCAATTTCCAATTATCTGACACCACAAAAAGAGCTACTATAAACATTTTTGTACAGGTGAGTCCTTTCTCCCTTTTTTATGATCTCTTTGGGATACATACCTAGTAGTGGCATTGCTGGATCAAAGGATATGCACAACTTGATTGCCCTTTGGACATAGCTACCACTTGTTCTCCAGAATGGTTGGATCAGTTCACAACTCCGCCAACAATGCATTAATGTTCCAATTTTCCCATACCTTCTCCAACATTTATCATTTTCCTTTTCTGTCATATTAACCAGTCTGATGGGTGTGAGGTACTACCTCAGAGTTTTAATTTTTATTTCTCTAATCAATAGTGACTTAGAGCATTTTTCATATGATTATGGACAGATTTAATTTCTTCCTCTGAAAACTGCTTGTTCATATCCTTTGACCATTGGGGAATGACTTGTCTTAATACCCTTTTTTCTGAGCAACTAGGTAATGCAGTGGATAGAGCACTGGTCCTTGAGTCAGGAAGACCTGAGTTCAAATTTGACCTCAGACATTTATTAGCCTTATGACCCTGGGCAAGTCACTTAATCCTGTTTGCCTCAGTTTCTTCATGTGTAAAATGAGCTGAAGAGGGAAATGGCAAACCACTCCAGTAGCCTTGCCAAGAAAACCCCGAATGGGGTCACAGAGAATTGGATACTACTGAAACACAACAACTACTGCCTGCTCCATATCTGATTCTTGTTTGCACATTGACTGCTTTGCTAGGGAGAACGCTTGGACTTCAAATCCCAAAACATTTATATATTTATCCACTTTATAACCAGTAATTTTCCTCAGAAAAAAAGTGGGCAAAGACCTAATGAATGTAAGAATTGGGGAGCCTACTTTTCCTGTTGAGAAGACAGACAGTCTCAAATCAGGGAACCCAGGGCAAACCATCATGGCAGGTGAAGAACGAGATCTTTTACATTACTCTCAGCTAAGTGATGACTAACTATCCCCTATACTAAATGATCATTATAATTATACAGCATTCTACTTCAGTTTATTAGGTCTTTCCTTTTATATTATAGTCATTGTATATACCCTTTTTGCGATCCTTATTTCATTTTTCATCAGTTCAATATGTTTACTCATTCTTCTCTTTATTTATCTTCATTTTTTTTATAGTGCAGGAATATTCCATTACATCCATGGACCACAAGTTGCTGAGCCATTTTCCAAATGACAGGCAGCTACTTTATTTAAAGTCCTTTACTATTACAAAAAGTGCTATTATCAATGTTTCACCAGTATGTTAAAAATGCATAATATGGTCATTCTAAACAGAATTTTATCCTGTAACAAGAAGATTTAAGGGAGAGGCAGTTTCTTTAAAAGGTCATCTAACAGAATTAATTTTCATTAAAGTAATATAGCTGAGCAAAAATAAATTAGAATTATCAGTGAAAAGAGATTGTAGCGATATAAAACATTTCTTGTTAGTATACTGATTTCAGGCATTATTCAAACAAAGCCATCATGGTACATTGAAAAGAACATTGCTCTGAGTAATGAAGACCTCTGCTTAATCCTGATTCTGATGTCTACCAGCTGTTTGACCTTGGGCATGCCACTAGACTATTCTGAGCTACATTTTTTTCCAGCCTAAAAACAGAAATAATAATGCTTACAGGATGATGTAATCAATAGAACACAGAATTAGAGTCGGGAAGACCATGGTTGGAATCCAGCTTCAGGCATGTAATAGTTGGGTGAACCTCAACGTGTCATTTAACTTTTGTGAATTTCAGTTTCCTTTCTGTAAAACGAAGATTTTACTAGTACCTACTCTACATGGTTGTTGTGGGGTAAGCCCTAAAATGCTACATGAATGGTCATTCCTGGGCTCTATCCTTACAGCGCCAGTGAATTAAGCACTTTTGGAGTTAATTTGGAATTTGGAGGAAAGTGAGGAGGGGAATAACAAAAACTGAGACCTGACAAATAGATTGATCTCTGGTCAGTCTGACTGTGTCAGTAAGACGGCTGTGATCTTGATATTTGGGGAGATTTTCGCAACCAAATTGGATGAACCAAGTGATCATTCATTATTCAGTTCTTGGCTAAAGACCTGAGTTGACAATCCCAAAAGTTACTCATTTGTACTATCTGCTATACTTTAGCAGCAAGAGGCAATCACCCTTTAAAAATACATCATTAATAACACAGAAATCTGTCCTTTTACTATCTTCATTCTGCAATTCATTGTTGTTTTCTTCTGCTAACAGATGTACAAAAACTTGATGAACAATCTTTATGGAGCCTTCCATCTGAAATATTAGAGGACTGGGATTTGAGACTACACAGATACTAGTTCTATAATTCATAATGCCTTTATCTGAAAATTGGAAGCATTACGCTAAAATATGATCTACAAATCTTTCATGAGGAAGAAAAGGTCATTTTATGAACTCTGTTAGGTGACTGCAAGAAGTATACTCTATGAAGTTTTTGGATCATTAACTCTGGATTTTGAATTTTCCTCCTGGTAGTTCTTTCTCTTTCCCTCTCTCTCTCTTTTTTAAATGAGGCCATTGATGTTTCAAGAGTGGGTGAGAAGAAAAATCAACTTAAAATGGATTTTCATGTTGGTAACTTCCTGCATTTTGTTCCAATGATTGAAATCTAGTGGAGGGTTTTTTTTTTAATATTTGAAATCCGCAATATTTAAGGTCCCATAACATTCAAGGTGTTTTAATTTTCCTCAATCTTCTATTTTTGGTACAGCTATGATTATAGCATCACCAAAGATGAGTGATCAGTAATGAATGTGTCGGGCCTGGCGGATCCCCTCCAGGGTTCTGATTCAATCTTTTGAGTTATGGGATCAGGACAAAATGAACTATTTTTCAGCCTT
Source organism: Phalanger gymnotis (assembly GCA_028646595.1). NCBI lineage: Eukaryota > Metazoa > Chordata > Mammalia > Diprotodontia > Phalangeridae > Phalanger > Phalanger gymnotis. Next base: position 2,402 of record JAQQSZ010006250.1, on the reverse strand, counting down.
GTAAATATGTGACAAATGACAGTGCTAGAACTATTGATTCCAATCACAGTGATACAATGTTTCATAGTCAAGACTGACTCTAGCTTTACAAATTACTGGCAAGTTGAACAGCAAACCTATGCACAACCTGCTTCAACCTATATCAATCTTGGAGAATATTTGTGTCAAGATTCTCCTACCATTTGAATAAATCCCTAGATTGTAACGAGCTTTTCTTATATTTTCTACATAAAAATGGTTGTTTTCCATCTTTTTTTTTTTAAGTGAGAGGAGGTGACTTGTGAAGAATTGTACAAATCAGTCGTGTTACCTTTAGTTGAATCCAGACATGGAAAAGTAGACGGAGTGGTGAACCTGGAATTGAGGAGATAAAGATTAAAGTCCAGATTGTGACGCTTAGCTTTGGGGTCTGGGCAAGCCACTCAATTTCCACAAATATCAGTTTCCTCATTGCAAAAATGGGTTAACGCTTAGGATACCTGCTTCACAGGGTTCTTAGGAGATTCAAATGAAACCATAGATTTAGGTACCTGTGAAACCATATAGCAGAGTCCCCTCCTTTTACAAATGAGGAAACTGAGGTCTAGGAAGCATAAGTGATTTGTCCAGAGTCATACAACTAGAAAGCATCAGAAGCAAGATTTGAATTCACATCTTTTGACTGGAGACTAAGAGTGCTTTCCACCGCACCATACTGCTCACTTCTCTAGTAGATGTCCAAGTCTGTTGAAATGCATCTGGGAAAGGAATTGATTTAGTATGCCCAGATTTGAGAAATATATTGTTCTTTTACATTGTCCCTTTTACTATGAATATAATGATAAATTAAGCATTTCCCCTACAATATGTGTGTTTTTTGCAGACGATTCTATTGTCTGTTCTATTAGAATAGACTGTTCTATTCCTCTGTTCTCTTCATTTAGTGTTTGATTTTCAGGTCAGTTGATTAAAAAAGGACTTGTCTTTTCTAAACCATCATTGAGGGAACAAAAGATATATACATATATAATATTACATATATATATGTATATATCTAAACATAATACAATACATATATGTATGTGTGTATGTGTGTATATATGTCGCTGAAGTCAGTTTTCCAAAGTCATTCATGGGCAGTCACACTGCCCATTCCTTGGTTTATTAAACATTGTTATGAATTTGCCTTAGGTAACCGTATTGTTTTACGCAGGACCAACCTTAGGGGAATTCCTGTATGCTGATGTATTATTGACCTTCTACATTGTTTACAAAACAAGCCATATCTGGAAAAATACTGGAAAAGTACTGGAAAAATATAAGATGCACACCCAACTTTCTAGCCTTCATCATAGTTCATTTTCCCTGCCCATTTCCTACTCTGTTTCACACAAACCGTCGACTGAGATTACATTAAACAGTGTGCCTGTTTAGCAGGAAACTTCACCTTTTATTGTGAATGAGTTGATTTAATTGTAGCAGAGACTGTATACCACCGAGGGGCCATCTTAGGGAGTATTCACTGGAGTTTCTTTGGAAACTTCAGGGACACGTGGTGACCCAGTGATGAAGGGATGACAAAGCAATCTCCTTGTTTAGCTACTAAGCAAGAAGAGCTACTGATTCATCAAACTTTTAAAAGTGAGCGACCCACCCTCTGCCTTCTTTTCCAGTCTTCAGATCACATCAGAACTATTCAAACATCTTGATGGTAGCAGCCAGTGCCCTTCCCTAACCTATGCTACTATAACCACATGGTAGCTAAAATACATGGGTGGCCTTAGGCTGCCCTTAGCCTGGATCTTATGACCTTGGCTTCTATATCTATTTCATTGCTTTTCACAGTATAGGTGGCTGAATGGAAATCCAGAGATAGACATGTTCAGCCTTAAGAAGCCATTTTGTTGGGGCAGCTAGGTGGCACACTGAGTAGAGCACGGGTCCTGAAGTCAGCAGTACCTGAGTTCAAATCCAGCCTCAGACACTTGACACACTTACTAGCTGTGTGACCTTGGGCAAGTCACTTAACCCCAATTGCTCTGCCTTCCCCCCTCCAAAAAAAAAAAAGGCGCTTTTATGAATTCAAGAGATGTGGAGTTCTCTATACAGCACTTCGTGGGAAAGAATATGACAAGTGGTGAAGTAAATCCAGTAAATCCCCTGGCCCGGTTTGCTGGAATATATGGAGGATTTATTTGGAAAGTTGAGAATGGAGCTGGTGTAGGAGGTGGGAGGGAATAAGCATACACATAGTGTCTACTACGTGCCAAGCACTGTGCTAAGTGATTTTTTTTTACTCTTAATCATTTTTATTTAGTATTTTAGTTTTCAACATTGATTTCCACAAGATTTTGAGTTACAAATTTTCTCCTCATTTCTACCCTCATCCCCCATTCCAAGATGGCATATATTCTGATTGTCTC
>JAQQSZ010006249.1:0-13646 GCA_028646595.1 Phalanger gymnotis | reverse complement strand
CTTCATTATCAAGTCCCATCTATCTGAGGATTGGTTGAATGAACCGATGATGTTAATCCTGGAGAAGAAAAGGCTATACAATAAGGCAAAATTCATGACCTCAGAGAGGGCCATGGAGGTGCCTGAGTGGTTTCAAATTGAGAAGTATAAGGAATTCTCTAGGTAGAAGGCAGAGGAAGTATAACATTTATTTAGACTCCAGAGGCTCAGATCCAAGGACCAATGCCCCCAAGTTTGGTATTGTAGCAATAATATTCTAAAACCGATAAGCCCACCTCACTGTAGTAACAAGGAAATTATAACAAAATATTATAGCTAGGAACCAAGCCATAGTTGTAAATTCCCTTGCTAGGGCCTTCCTATAAAAGATCCAGGAATCCTAACTCACCACTCAGGACTCTCTCCTACAGGTCTGCTGACTTGAGTTCCTTGACCTCTGCAACACTTGTTCAGCACTCTCTCTGCTTCTGAATCCTGCCACTCTCCACTCTACTGCTCCCAGTTCTGCTGTTCCCAGTTCTGCTGTTCCCAGTTCTGGGCTCTCTTTTTACACCGTCCTAGCCATCATCTCACTGACTAGAATTCAGCAAACATACCATTGGCACTAATCTTAGCAACTCCCCTTAGGACCCTGAGGGCTTCATGCCCACATAGGTTTAGCACCTAGTAAGTAGGAGAGTTAGGTCTACTTACAAATAAAGATATAATCAGCCTTTCCCTCCTAGGCCCACCTGAGCCCTATTGAATGGGTGGGGAAGATCTTTGATCAGAATAATATTACTAAGGCTCCTGGATGAACAGAGCTGTCATGTTGGAAAAAAAAATTATTATCTTTGGCCTCTTAAAACAAAAAGAAGGGGTAAAAGAATCAGAAAAGAGGCAGATTTGGGCTTGGTGCAGGAAAAACAAACAAAAATAAATATCCAAAGCAGAATGAGTTGGTATGGGAGGTAATGAGTTTCCCTTCATTAGAACCTTCAATTAAAGGTTGGATGAATACTTACTAGGTGTGTTTTAGTTGTACTTCTTTTCAGGTATGGATTGTATTAGAAAACTACTTAATTTCCAGCTGTCATGTTTTGTGATTCTCTGCATGCTGATTAATAGATCAATAAGGCCCCTTGAGACTCCAGCCTTTTGCCCTGGGGCTTTGCTCTTAGGCACATCTTGGCTGACAGTTTTATCTGTGAATTTAGATAAAGATGTAGCTGGCAAGTAAAGAGGGAGGGAGAGAGGTTGAGAGAGAGAGAGAGAGAGAGAGAGAGAGAATGTGAGCATGACACACAGCTTTGAGAAATAGTTAACAAATTTGCATGGCTGAATTAATCTTAGCCACCCTTGGTCTAATACAATAAGCTAAAATGTAATAGAAACAAAGAGTAATGCTTAGGTGGGAAAAATATCAAACGATTTGTTATTGAAGGGACAAAACTGTGGTATGGCAAAAGTTTATGAAAAAAGTAAAAAGCTTTGTTGTTGATTTTTGTTTTTGTTTTGTTTTGTTTTTTAGCTAGAAGATCAATATGAGTGAAGAAGATGATGCAGAAACTCTTAGTGAGGAAACTCCCTCATCTTCAACTTACTGTCTAGAGAGTAGACTAGGGCCCTGAGTCTTGTCCATGTTCCTGAAGTATATGTGGATGATAAGGAAATAAACTCAGATATTCTTAACTCCAGTAGTATAAGAGGAGCTCTATCTACCAAGTCACACTGACAGAAATACTGTGATCACATATGTATGTGTATGCATATACATACATATGTATGTGTGTGCATATATGTATATGTGTACATATATATGTATATATATACATATATATATATATGTATGTATTCCAAAATGAGGGAAATCATCTTTTTTGGTGCTCAAACTCCTTTTGTACTATTGTGTTGAGTTTGGGATGCTGTTAGAAGGCACATTGAAATTGGAAAATGGTCTAGAAGATTATTATAGTAAAGGATATAAGATGTGAAACTATGTTATGTGAACTAATGTTGAAGATATTGGTGTTCTTAACTGTAAAGAAGAAAAGACCTGGGAGGCAGAGGGATAGCTATATTAAATTATTTAGAGTGTAATTTGTAAGAAGCATTACAAATACTTACAGAATTATTCTATGTAAATTCAAACGGCAGACCTAGGACCAATGGATAGAAAGAAGTCATGGAAGAGTGGAAATACTGGCTCTGCTGCTTACTACCTAACCAGCTTTGGATGAGAGACTTAATCTCTGGGTATCACAGTTCCCTCATCTACAAAATTAAGAGATTAGACTGGATGAACTCTAAGGTCTCTGGCAGCTATGGATCTTTGGTCCTATATAGTTGCAAGATTGCCAATTTTGATTTGAAGCCTTTGACCTCAAAATGAAATGGGTTACCTTAGGAAGTAGCAAGTTCTCCATCACTGGATTTGATCAAACAGAGGCTAAATGACTGTTTTGGGGAGAAATTGGCAGATGAAGAAATTTATTCAGGCAAGGGGTTAGACTAGATAATAATATTTTATCTCCTTTCCAACTCAAAGATTCTATGAATCTGTATTATAGAATTTATTTAAGTACTCAAAGAGCAGCAATCACCTTCAATTATAGTATATTATATAGTAACCGGATTTCCTTTCCACCAAATCACACGCATACACTTGTAAAATAAAGTGAACTTTCATTCAGAATCATTGTGACCGGTGCACTGAAAATGTCAAAAATAATATTTGTAATTTACAAATAGCTATAGAGAAGACAACCCATTTTATTTCTGCTTCAAATTATCAAGGGATATGAAGTACTCTTTTTTTTTTCATTTTCTAATGGCAGTGGAGCGCTTTGAGGTAAAAAGGAGTGACACCTTCTGCATAGTCCCTCTCTCTTTTCCGATACTGCAATCAAACAACCAATCAATAAGCATTTGTTAAGCACCTACTGTGTTCCAATCACAGTGGTAAGCACTGAGGATTCAAAAAGAAGTAAAAGACAGTTCCTGCCCTCAAGGAGCTTATAGTCTAGTGGGGGAAGATAATATGAAATCCAACGTGTACAAAGCAATCTACATTTATAATAAATAGGAAATAATTAACAAAGGAAAGAAAGTGGAATTTAAAGAGGTTGGAGATGATTTCTACTAAAAGATAAGATTTTAGTTGGGACTTAAAGGAAGTCAGAAGAGTTGGTAGGTGGAGTAAGGAAAAAAATTCTATGCATGGGAGACAGCCAGAGGAAACACCAGAAGTCAATACAGGGAATGTTGTGTTCAAGAAACATCCAGGAACCTAATGTCACTGGCCTAAAAAGTCACTCCAGGTAATATCATATAAATCTTAGACTTCCAGTGAGGGTTAAGTATGAGTTAGCCCCTCTTTAAATCATTTTTATAGCCATCGTTCTCACTCTACTCTCATGACAGCTATAATATCAGGACTGCACTAAGCAAGCTTGTTTTTGAGCCTGTCAACAAGTTTTGCTTTGTGTTTGGCATCTTAAGTAGTTGACTTGGCAGTAACTTCAAGGTCACTAAGTCTAGGTTTGGAGGCAACATTGTGGATTTGAAAGGTGCTGAGATCCTGCATTCATTGAGTAAAGCCAGGTGGTACACTGGATATAGTATTGGACTTGGAATAGGGATGACCTGGGTTTGAATCCTCCCTCATACACTAGTGATGTGACCCTGTGCATGTCACACACAACCTCTCTGAACCTCAATTTCCTCATCTTCCAAATGGAGAAAATAATAGCACCTATCTCATAAGATTATTGTATCAAAAATATTAGATATGTAAAGTATTTCACTAACCTAAACTTGCTATACAAATACTACTGTTACTATCTTCTTCCTCCCAATTATCATTATTGTTAAGCTTACTAAAGACAAAGGAGATTTTCTTCATTGGAAAAAATTACTGCAACTAGTGAGGAGCCCAAACTCTTATCCTGACTTGGAATTTGAGGTATACACCACAGAACTGAGGTGAAATTCAAATTGCTTAGTCAGCAGTCCTGCAAATAAACTTATGCTCAAATGAGGTTTAAATATCAGCCTCCCAGAAAATTTAACTATAGCTCAAGTTAAATTACTAAATATTATTTCAAGCTATTCTCTCAATGCATGCTGTTTTTCAGACTTAGTATTTATTTTGTATTTAGAAATTAAATACCTGCCCCAAACCTGATTTATACTGTACATTCAGTAACCTTTTACTCCCCCCTTTAGGGAGACCTAGACAGAATTCATAAACCTTAGCTTTAAGTAATTGTTAACAAAGTGTCAGGATGTATGTGTAGGGAGGAGGTTTGGGGGGCAAGGTACTGAATTGAAGATTGAAGATGCAATGACAGGGACCTTATTTCCCTCTCTTTAGAAGTCAAGCTCCTCCAGGAATGTGTATGGTCCAATTTTAGGCATGAATCAGGCTCAGAACCTCCTTTGTGAAGGGGATAAGGCATCCCCTTGGACCCAGCAGTGAATATTAAATGTAAAACTGAAAAAAGCAAAAAAAAAAAACCAGAAACTAAACCCTGTGATCAGTCTACACTCATTTTTAGCAACCTGAAATGAGATTCTCGCTGAAGAGTACCTGAAAATGTCTATAATTTTCTATCTGCTAAAATTCAGTAGATTTACAAGGTCAATTGCCCATCTGTGCATGAGAAGCATTGCAATTATTTTTCTGCCTCTAAAATATTGTAGGTTTTTAAGGTTCATGCACCTCTTGATAAGCTGCTATTTTCCTCATTTAAAACAGAGCAAAAGTAACACATCTGGAAGTAGAGATTTAATTACACTATAAGTCCCAAAGGGAAATATATTTCATACTATATTTTCTTTAAATTAGAAATATTATTTCAATTGAATTTTTAATAATATGAATATTCATGAAATTGTATTTCCTTAAATAAGCTATATGGCCTGCAATTGCATTACTTTTCTGCTCTCCCCTTCCCCCATTTTTGGACTGAATCATTCATTTTAATGGTCTAGGGAAATGCTTATGAGATTTCCTTAACCACTGCCCTTTGGCAAACTCTCTCCTCTACATTATTTTGAATATCAGTAGCAAATTCCTTTAAAAAAATCTGGGCAAGAGATTAAAATCTAATCCAACAATTTATTTTTGATCAGAAGTATTTGTTTAGCTCGTTTCCTACAGTATAAGCTTTTATTCTGTGAAAAAACAACCATCAGATAGCTAATATTTGCTTTTAGCACAGCTTTAGATTTTAGTCTTAGTGAGTTTTAAAATTTAGAGAACAGTCACCCATATGGTTACTCTACCTTACATTCTGTCATGATAGCTCGCCGTTCACTTTACAAAGTGTCTCTTTCCAAGACAAACTGGGTTTCAGTGCTGAGAGACCACGGAGAATAATATACTACATCTGTGAGTATAACAGGGTTGGGGAACCTGTGGGCTTGAGGCTACATGTGGCCTTCTAGGTCCTTGGGTGCAGACTTTTAACTGAGTCCAACTTCTCTAGAATAAATCCTTTGATTAAGAGGATTTGTTTCATGAAGTTTGGATTCAGTCAAAAGGCCACACTTGAGGACCTAGAGGGCCACATGTGACCTTGAGTCTGCAGGTTCCCCACCCCTGTTTTTCACATAATAGAGTATAAGAAAAGAGTCATAAATAGGAAATCTAGAGATCTAGGTTCTAGTATGAACTTTTCTAATGCCCATGTGACATTTTTGTGAGCTATTTCACATACTGACTTCCATTTTCTCACCTCTATACTACGTACTCCACTGATGTAATGGAAGCATATTATACACTATTGGGTATGGGATCAGGTGAGTGGGGAAGCTATGAGATTTGCATTGAGGGTGGGTGGATCATCAGCTCTCGGGTCTTCTCTTTTTGGAAGAAAGGTGATTATAAAGTAAAGGGACCTACAAGTCTCCCCCTTGTCACCTAATCTGTCATTTTGTTTCTGATTTTGTAAGGTGGGTTATTTATTTCAAATAAATAAATAAACCAATGAAAGCTTCATGGAGGATATCATACCTCCACTGAGCCTTGAAGGAAGATTAAAGCATTTAACACTCATAGATAGGAGGAAGAAGGAGAAAAGGAAGGAAGGGAGGGATGATTTATTATCCCTTTACTAGGTGCCAGGCACTGTGTTTAGTGCTTTACCAATTTCATCTCATTTTTATCCTCTCAACAACCCTGAGAGGAAAGTGCTATTATTATCTCTACTTTACAGTTGAGGAAACTGAGGCAGAAAGAGGCCAAGTACCTTAGCCAGGGTCACACAGCTAGTAAATTTCTGAGGACAGATTTTAATTTAAATCTACCCTACTCCAGGCCCAGGTGAGCTATCTACTGTACCACCACTGTATCAACAGGAATACAGAGGGAAAAACAAAGAAGACCATCCATGATCTCAAGGAGTTCGCATTTTATTAATTATGGTTTATTGTAATGGGGAGAGTTAGAGCCAACCCCTGCCCTCTTTGGACTTCCACACCCAGGGTCTGCTGAGGTAAACTCAGAGCTCTGAGGTAAGGGTGGAACAAGATGGAGTCAGGAGGAAGGGTCTAGCCTTTGTTGCCAACTTGGCACTTCTGGGTCTTTGTCTGGACTTGCCTGACCACAAGGAAATCTTGGGAGAGTTCAGGAAAGAGAGAGGAGGAGAGTAGGAGGAACCAGGGAGGCCCTAGTGCCTACGTAACCAAAGCTATAAAAGTTTTGGTACTAATCTGAATAAACGGAGTTATTCACCATCTTGCCTCCCGCCTCAATCATTGTGTACCGAGACAGGTCCTTGCTGGTCAAGGATTACCAGGGGTGAGAAGACCCCAACAGGTTATGCCACAGTTCAGGTGTTAATAGGACTGTGGGAATGGAGAAGCCCTTTATATGAAGTTTTGGAATGCTGTCCTCCCCGACTATCCGTTTGGATGAGTCAATGTGACTTTCCTGAGACTACACAATTCATTTGTTGATTTAGAAATCTATGTTTCTGTGTTCCTGAGACAATGGAGATCATTTCATATTGTGACTTGGTTATCTAAGCATGTCTGTGGGGAAAATAAACTAAGGGAACTAGTCTGAGCCAATTAGATTGTGAGGGTACTTTGCCTTTGATGAACTTGTGGCTCCAGAATATTCCAAGCCAGCTCCTGTCTGACAAAGTAGATCTAGAATGTCTCGATTCATTACTTAATGTTTACCACAGCTAAGAAAGAAGTAAGAACATTTTGACATATGAATTTTCATCATACAATCTCCAGTTGGCCTGTCTTCAGGGTATGTGCCTGACTTGTCAATCAGATTTTGGTTTAATCACAGATAAATTCAGATATAATTGAAATTTCTCTTTACATGAAAAATATTGATTTTTTGGTGGTACTGGGAAAATGTACTTGAGACCTTAATATTCAGAACTAAAATATCTTATAAGAAAAAAAGTATTATGCAAATTTGTAACATAAATCATTTATTTTCAAGCCAATGCAGTATTCTGTAATAAGAAAAAAGTTCATCTCTGTAGTCATGTTCATAACTTATGGATATTGTCCATGAGGGGGATATCATGGATTGAGGGATATTATAGAAGAATAACTGTGAGAGGGAGTTCTTTGGATCTGCCATGTCATGGTGTAATATGTATATTTTCTTCATAGGTCATTTGACTAGGGCATATATGGATAGAATTCACTTTGCTAATGTTTTAGCATCATTTCCTTTTTTCCTGTAAAATGGCCTCATGATATGCCTTATTAATTAATACATTACTAGTAGAGCATTATACTCCAGGTTATTCAATAAGCCAACTCTGTTGCCAAAATATTCATAATTATACAAAAGGTTTCTCTTGGGAGCTCTGGTAAATTTTAATAAGCTCGTTTATCTACTATCATATCTTCAATATTTTCTCTAATCTTATTTGTGCAGCAGTAATTATCAAGTGGTTGGATATTATTTGGAAAGAACCCACAGAGTTCAATCTCCCAAACAATGAAGAAATCCTTGAAAACCTTTATATTTCCCTCTACTGGCATATCCTTTCTCTCATTCCATTACAGAATAAGGGGCAAAAAACCAGCTTATTTCTCAGTCAGCATGAAAAAGAATCTGGGGATTTTATTTGGTTCAAAATCAATCAGCAATCATTAATTACTCATGGAGTGAGAAGTACTATGCTAGGTGCTGGATATAGAAAGAAAAATTAAATGATCTCTCGTGTCTGAGAGGTAATATTTCATCAAGATAGCCAACATGTATGTGTGCGTGTTCATTCACATAACATTATATTTACAGAGTATTTTATATATTTTGTGCCACTATCATCTTAAAGGTCATATAGGAAAGCATGTTAATATCACCTCTTTTATAGATAAAGAATCTAAGGCTCAGAGAAGGTAAATGACTTACCCAAGGTTATTAAACTAGAGAGTAGCCAGGAACAGACCTTGTTTTTTGACGAATAGTGAGCTAGTAAATGTTTAACAATCAGCCCTTGAGTAAGGGAAAAACCCTATGTGTGGCACACATTTAAGTTTAATATGAATTATTAACATTTTCTCCTTCACTTCCTTAAGCTTAGTCAATAAAAAACAATAAATCAAACCTTAATTTGTAGTATTTACTGATTTTGGAGGTGTAAATGATCGTGGGGAAAATTTAATAATCATCTCTTATGAGCTGGTTTGAGCTGAGCCCTGTACATTCCAGTTAGTGCACTTTCCACTAACTCCTCATTAGCTTTATTAAGATAAACAAAGGCATAGTAGAGTGAGTCTAGAAAGAAGCTAACTTGTTTTGTGTCACAGTCCCCTTTGGCAGCCTGGTGAAGGCTATGGACTCCTTCTCAAAATAGTATTTTTAAATGTATAAAATAAAACAATTCACAAAGAAAAACAGTTGCATTGAAATGAAGTTATCAATTTAGAAAAAAAAAACAGACTCCATGTTATGAACCCCTACTTTAGAATAAAGTCACAAGATGGGCAAAGGATCTAAAAACAGTATCCAAGGTTAAGTTGATGGAAATGGAGATATTTAATCTTCAGAAGAGAAGAGGGCACCATGAAATTTTTCATCAACTATTTTAAGAGTTGTCAAGGGAAAGAAGAATTTGCTTCTTCTCTCTAGCCCCTGAGGCAGAGCTAGGACCAAAGTATAGAAGTTCTAAGAAAGTAAATATTTCTTTAATCAATAAGTGTTTTATTAAGCATATATGTCATGTTAAAGATTAAAGATATATTTTAACAAATAACTTTCTGAGAATCATCGTTCTCTAACAATGCAATGGGTAACCTGAAAAAATACCAAAGTAGATCTATTCGAGTCAAGACAGACTGTATGGTTACATGGTAAAAGAGAGTAGCCTGAACTTGGGATCCTGGGACAAGATTATCTCTAATGAATTGTAAGATTATTTAGTCCTAGGATTTCAAAATATGGACTTCATTTTCATAAAATTTGTCATAATAAACTATTATTTAGGTTCATGTGGCAAAATTGGCAAATACTTTATGTAGACTGGGAAATTTGTATTTCTCTTCCTTCCTCTCTATAATTATTTCAAACTAGCATCTCCTGATGAATTGATATAGTCTGGTTCTATTTTTACCATGTGCTTAGGTGCTCAGTTTGCTTTTCTCTGCAAAGCTGAGTTATTTCTATTTCTAAATATCTATCATTTCTGACTCTTTCCTTTTTCTTACTTCCTTCATGCATTTAGTCTTGCCAATTTGACCTCTGCAATACATCTTGCATCTATTTCCCCTTTTTCAGTTTCTGCAGCTGGTATTCTACTCCTGGCATTTATTAACACCTGACTGGACTTTTGCTATAATCCATTTCGTTTCAGTCTCTTCCCTCTACATTTCCCTCTGACACTACTGACATGTATCCAGATCTATACATGTAGCTCTCACATTCAGAACCTTTAAAAAATTCACTATTGCCTATCAGATGAAGTATAATCTCTAACATGGCTCGCAAGGCCTTCTCCAATATAATTTTATTGTTCAGTCATTTTAGTCATATTTTACTCTTCATGATATCATTTGTTTTCTGGTGTTTTTTTTAAGATACTAGAGTGTTTTGCCTTTTTCTCCAGCTCATTTTACAGATCAGCAAACTGAGGCAAATGGGGTTAAGTGACTTGCCCACGGTCACAGAATTAGTTGTGTACTTAGTAAGCAGATTTGAACTCAGGAAAATGAGTCTTTCTGACTTCAGGCCCAGCACTCTATCCAGTGCACCACCTAGTTCCCTAACATATTAGCCTACTCTTAAGAATACACAATTCCCTTCCAACTTTTATTTGCTTTTGCCAAATACCCTCACTCAGACTTAACCTACGCTTTATTGTATCCATGCTTTTGGTCATACCATTTTACAGGTCAAACACTGAGCCTTCAATGTAAAGATCAAATGCTTTCTTTTCTAGGAAGTTCTCCTAGTTTTTTCGACTGAATAGTAATAAAAAATAAATAAATCCCTTGCATTGTACATTTAAAATTTTTCTTTTCCAATTCTCTTCTGTATTTATCTTCTATACTTTTCAGTAAAGGAATAGTACAAGGCAGAGCCAGGAGACAGACCTATAGCTTAATCTTGCCCTCCATTCCTAGTGATTTTTCAGTTATTCCATCTCAGTATATCAGTAAGCCAACAAGTGCCTCAGAGCAAAGGTATTCTCCATATCCCTCTAAGAGGACATAATCAAAGGCCCAAATATAGTTTCAGTGGGGATGCCCACACTTTCCACAGTGAAATATCTTCAAATCCAGAACAAAAGCTTTGTTATTCTTGTTAAGTTGCCTAGGCTGGTCTTTGTCAAAATCCTCTGCTTTTTACCCCAATTCAGATCAAATGTAACTCAACATTATTTGAGCCTTCACAAAGCTGCCTTCACAACCTGCTCTACCTTTCACATACTCCATGGTACAGACAAAATGGCATTCTTGCTGTTATTCACGTGTGATTTAGAAGGGAAATAAATAGACCTACGTTTTGCATATATGCAAATATATGCATATATGTGATTGATGATGGGTGTATGTATATATCATCTCTTTAATGATATTTTTGTGCTAAGCCTTAGTGAGTCTCAGTATAATCATTACATTGTGATACTAAGCTCACACTATCTTTATTGCAAGAATATTGTGAACATCAAAATAGATAACAGGTAGAAAGATCGATATAGATAAATATTAGATAGATGAAAGATTTCTCTAGATAAATAGCTGATAAGTTGAAAGATATAGGTACATGATTGATAGAGATAGATAGAGATAGAGATATGTAGAAACTGAAATTATGCAATATATAAATATGTGCTATCATCATCATCATTATTATATGTGACATTTGTTTCATACTACACTAATAAGTAAAAGAGGAAAATATTTGCTCTTGAACAGGTTACTGGCTGAGAATATCAGATAATAATGGTCTAACCATTGAGGTTATTAGTGGAATTACAAAAAACAAATAAACATATATTTAATTAATTTATTCTTGCTTTAATTCTTAGAAACCACTAGAGATGATGTGAATGCAAGTAATGGAGAAAAAATATTGTTGAGGAAATGTTTGTTGAAAAGACAGTAATGGACTGTTCATGGATGAATAAGGATGATAGATATATAGTCTGAATGCAGCACTAGCATCCAGACAATGTCAATAAATAGCACTAGTGGAACATTTCCAGCACAGTGGATATCTTCTCTCTGTAGGATTTAAGTGAAAACATGGATTTTAATTGCATTAGGTGAAATGTGTATGGATTTTCTACTGCATTGTTTGAGGGGTTCTATATGTTGTTGAGATGGTAGACCTATTGAAGTAAAAAAAAAAAAAGTTTGGGTTTTGTTGTTAGGTTGGGTTGGTGTGCAGAGGTAGAAGAAAGCCCAGACAATTAGACCAAGCGCTTCTGTATTTCCCACTTCATTACACTTACCCAGGTATCACCCTCTCACACCCTTCTCACTATTCAAATCCCTACCAGTCATAGTCGCTGGTACTACTATTTTACTCCCTAGGAAAGTGAATGAAAAGGAGCCATGAATAGATGTACTACTGATATTTGCTGGATGTGTTACAAGCTTTAAAAAGATGAACAATATTCTCCAGAAGGTGCAGGAAGGAAATCAGAAGAGCAATCCACCACCCCAAAATTCCCACTCAAAGATAAATTCAAATATTTGAATTCAAATACAATTCAAATAAATTTAAAAGTCAAAAATAGAATTCACTCTAAGAAGGAAAGTAGATTAAGAAAGTAAACAATAGCTGGTCCTCTGGCTGCCATCCGGACATGTGCCAGGAAGGATCTCCCAAAGGAAGATGTCTTCAAAGTGGGAAAAAAAAATACTGGGGTAAAAATCTATTCATTAAATTAAGCAGTTACATATGATAAATCCCAAAGTAAGTGTGAGGCTTTCCAAAAGGTTATCGTTTCAGTTAGATTGGTCTGGAATTGATTTTGCTGGTGCTCTTTTGCTTCTGCTTGTTTATTTTTCCGATGGAAGGCTTTTGGCGGCTTTTCAAACAGAGAGGCACAAACTGAGACCCATTTCGGTGCTCATTTGCAGCCAATTTGGTCTGGGTCTCTCAAAGGTGCAGGAGGTTATCCATGACTGTAGAAACTGTTTTCAATAGAGTAATGCCTCTACTAATGAGATTCCACCCAATTTGACTGAAGAAAATAACTTTTTAAAACATGCACTGTTTGCTCTCATGAATTTCAATAACAGCAAAGCTTCAGGAAAAAATCTCTTTTTAAAAAAATGAAACTAGGCTAGTGTTCACTAGGAAAAGGGAAAAATAGCACTGGGAGAGTCTCTATAGGTTAAGAAGAGTATATCCCCTACTTTAAAAAGAAATGTTTACCTCATTTTAGTGTATAATTTCTTTATTTTGTTTATTTAGTATTTTATTTTTCCCCAGTTACATGTAAAAACAATTCTAACATTTGTTTTTAAAACTTTGCATTCTAAATTCTCTCCTTTTTCCCTTCCCTACCACCCTTATTGAGAAGACAAGCAATTCTATGTAGGTTTTACATGTGTAGTCATGCAGAACATTTCCATAATAGTCCCGTTGTGAAAGACCATGTAGACCAAAAAAAAAAAACTAAAGATTTTTTTTTAAAAAAAATTAGAATTCATGCTTTAATCTATATTCAGATACCATCAGTTCTTTCTCTGAAGATATATAGCATTTTCATCATAAGTCCTTCAGAGGTGTCTTGGATCATTGTATTACTGCGAATAGCTAAGTCATTCATCGCTGATCAGCTTTCAATATCACTGGTACTTTATACATAGTACATTTCAGTAGGCACAAGCTCATGTAAGTCTTTCTAGGTTTTTTTTTTTTTTCTGAGAGCATCCTGCTCATCATCTTATAGCATGACAGTACTACTTCATAATCATGTATCATAATTTGTTTAACCATTCCCCAGTTGATGGGCATTCCCTCATTTTCCACTTTTTTTCCACCAGAAAAAGCTTTCTACAAATATATATATATATATATATGTGATTTTATAGCCCTTTGAGCATAGTTTCAAATTGCCTGTTTCCACAATCCGGCTAGCAGCTTCTGTGGGAGTGTAAGATCCACCCACAGTCAGCACCCAGAAAGCTGCCAGCATGCCACAAAAACACAAGTTCTTTTGATCTGC